>JAJOOB010095581.1:0-52232 GCA_029582485.1 Solanum tarapatanum | reverse complement strand
GAAGTATGTTGGTCCTATGTCTAATGTTAAATGAAGATGTTATGACTTGTTGAATATGATGTGCCTAGTCTATGGTGGCTTCCTAGGAACACTTGGTGTGAGTAGTATTATGGGATGCTACTTGCACATTGCACTAGTGTGACTTGGGGGTTGTCTTAAGTGATGGTTCCTATGTGAAGACTATGTCTTATGGTGTACTTATGACTCTATGAATATATGTGGTTGGATTGGTGAAGGCTATATGTAAGTTCACCTTTGGTAACCTTAAGGCAATACATTGCACCAAGTATTCCCTAAGGGTTGCTTGAGGAAAGGAGTTAAGATAAAGAGGAAGGTAATGTATTGTATGCATTGAATATGCCTAAAATATTATAAGTGGCTCGATGTGCTATTATGAATGGTTTCCGTGTGTATGATGATGTATGTGGTTTATATTGTGCCTATGTACTAAATGTTCTTGAAGTTTCTCTAAAAAGGCATGATGCATAGTTTCCAACTAAATGTCCTTTTAAAAGCATGTTTGGCATGGTTATCATACTTAGTGCATTCTTGTACTAACACCATTCTTCTTCATCTTTTTACACCAAGTGTAGGTGATAGTGACTAAAGGGTCTTTCCTAGAAGTGATGAGCTTGGCTTACTATTCCCAAGTTCGGGTGTGTCCTTAGAGATTCAAGGACCTTTATGTTAAAGAGTTTCCTTAAGTTCTATGTACTAGATAGTAGTTTCTTTTGTATTCTAAGGGTTAAGTCCCTCTTGTGTTGTAGTCATGTTTTAAGATGGCTACCTTGAGACGTAGTACTCCGATTTTGTATTAAAGGTGTAAATGAGATGACTTTTATGTCTTGTGTTATATTATGAAAAAGTTCTAAATTTCCACTATTTTCTATGATAAATGCTATGACGAATGCTAAGGGCTTGTATAAGACCTCTGAGAGGTCGAATACGCCGGTAACGACTATGGGGTGCTCTTGGGTCGTTACACAAACTTGTGAGGCAAAAAGATTGGACAGCACAACGTCTAAATGTGAAGCCTGGACCCAGAGGTCATGACCTAAAAGAGAATAACCATACAAACAATGGTAGACAAACCAAAAAAAAATATAAAGATGTACTATCTAGCCGACAAGGCCACAACCAAAAACATACCTACTTACACACACACACATATATATACATGCCAAGACTATTGAGTGGACGTTGAAACATACAAAAGGAAAACCCAGAATATTGTGTCCACAATAGCCCCTATGAGTGACATAAGCACTTTCGGGACAAGGCCCCGACTATACACGAACTGTACAACAAAAGTAAACATCCTCTGATAGCCCCATGATAAGATGAAGCTTACCAACTCACAGCTGAACCTAAATCCTAGCAAGTGGGTCGATTAGAGTCCCTGCCTGTACCTGCTCGCAGAAAACAAAAAAAAGCGTCCCCAAGCAAAGGGATGTCAGTACGAATAAAAATATAATGGTATGTAAAGAGAAAACTAAAATCATAGACATTTACTATAAAAGGGTAATAGAGATAGATACCACCTGAACCTGAAACCCAAATAATCTCCATGGCTGACCATTAACCCCTTACTACTTAAATATGCATGGTATGCTCGTATAATCGTATGTCGTGAATACATATATATATATATATATATATAGATGCAAATGCATGACATACCCAACCAAATGCTAGCAATGGTGGTACTTTTCGGTAGCGAACCAGCATCATATTCGCCAACTTGTGGCCATCTGTGTCTCATACGTATAAATATAGGTAATAGTCCCCATACCTCCCGATTATATCTCGGGAGTAGAATGCATAGCATGTCACGTCATGGATTTATAACACCTATGAGTTACTGTTTTCATGTTGCCAATCTTGGCCCATTTGTAGTCTTGTTCTCATAACCCCATAATAACTTTCGTATAACATATAACAATCTCATGGAACTTGATATATTCTTTGAAATAAGCTTGAAAAGTTAACTCAAATTTTAGAAGGATAATCTAACCTTGTTGATAATCATAACATGTTTAAGGTAACTTACTTAGTTCCTATATAATTTATAAAAGAAATATTTTTAAAACCAAGTGTTCTAATAGTTTACATTTAAATTATATTTGAGAGTTTTGAAGATCGTGAGCTACTTTAAAGTTTTCTTTAATAATAACCTTAGTTGAGAAAGATGGCTGGTCAGAAGTAGTAAGGGTCTCGGGTGTTATTTTAATTCACATCACCCAAGGAAGAATACGAATTCATACGTGCAGACATATAATCAATGAAACTGATAAAATGAGGCGTAGATGTTGAACACTCTATTTATCCGAACTAGTGAAATATCAAAATAACATAATCATGAAAATAATTCAGCTGAGATCCCAATGTCTTTCACTGAAGGTCTTTCTAGCAAGACAATAGCAAAATATCACATTTGGTGTTTTAGGAATCTCCCAGGAGTGGTGCTAAAATTAGGGACGTAGCTTCGCCTTAACTTACCATTTCAATGAACACTCGAATGGCCGTAGCTTCTTCACAAAAGTTGTTCCTTACGTCCGAAACTTTGCAAACACTATATATACACAGCTGGTACACACCTATAAAAAGTTCATAATTATTCTTAAATTGGCAGATTTGCCAAATGGCCTCAACTTGACGAAATGTCCGTAGAAATTCATAAAAACAATCATAAAAGAGTCCCGAGATGATTACCTTAGTTAACCAAGTGTAAACCTTGAAGAAACACCAATAACTACAAATTTATATCTTCAAAAACATGCTCCAAACACAGCTAATAGAAGGAGAAAATGATTCCCACGTGTAGAGATACGTTTCTAGGCACGGGGGGAATCATTAATGGTAGAAATCGTCAAAAACTGACCTTCATCATGCAAGTAGTCCATAGGAACCCTCTCTTAAGCTTTCTTTCTGGTTTGGAAGTAAAATGAAGTGTTTTCATGGCTTAAAACGTTGAGTAAGCCGACTTACCACATTTTTTACCTGACCCGGATTCTGCCCCGGCAGTCCGTAGTAAAACCCTCATAACGTTTTACTCCGATGTCCGTTGGATACGGGATTTTGTGCATTCCAAACTAGACTCGTAGGCATTCGATTTAATGGGTGATAGGCCTTCTAATTCTTTGTACATTGGGAGAAAACATCCAAGACATTTGACCCAAAGTTAAGAAAATATTATTAGAGAAACTTCGATAACTTTTGCCGACTTTAGTTTCACTAATTTTATTGATTTCCAAACTTAACATATGACCCTTGTGCTATTATACTACCTCATAACACACTATTCTCAGAATATTTTACACTCATAGGCTTATCCACAAGGTATGGGACAAGTTAAACCTTTCAAACGGGAGAAGTTGTACCCGAGCCATTTCATTTATCATGAACTTTGTTTGAGGGGTCCCTTTGCCCTAAAACTTTAGTTTAGTTCCTTGAAATTGCCACCTACTTGCAATCTTAATCTCCAATGTATGATACAAAGTCATATACACCTCATATAACTATGCCATACTACACCACATATATTATGCACGATTAGAGAAAAAGTACGGGATCTTAAAGCCGATCCACCCTTTGGTCAATTCCATTGCCTTTTTGCTTTGGCCTGCACCATCTTCAAGTTCTGTAACTTTGGGCGATCTAGCACTGTATCAGAAAACCGTTTGGCGATTCGCCGACTGCATTTTACTATCGCCGACTTGATTTTCTCCTTGAGTGCTAGAAACACTGGAACTTTAGGTGAGATCATGGATATTTGGCGACTCACCCAATGGGTTAGGCGATCATTAGGCCTTCTTTTTTTCATTCTTTCAGCTGCGTTGTTCCTTTTTACTCACTAGTGTCCATGCTTTGTTCCTCAATCCAAATACCTGAAAATCAAGGATTTACATCAGTTATTGGCACAAAATATGCATTTGAGTACACTAAATCTATTAAAATAAAGCCTAAATGAGTCCAAATCGTGGATTCATAAATACCAAATGAAGATATTGGTATCAGGGATAGCTTATCCTATGAGGAAATTCTTGTTCAGATTTTAGATCACCAAATTCGCAAGTTGAGGACAAAGGAAGTAGCATCCATCAAAGTTTTTTGGAGAAATTAGTTTGTTGAGGAAGCTACTTGGGAAGCTGATGAGGACATGAAGAAGAGATATCCACATCTGTTTGAGCCTAGAGAAACTCCAGACCAAGGTACTAATTCTCTTCTTAGTACTCTTTAATTGATATGCTTAATGTGTTAGATTTGCTTGTTGGCTGTTTAAACTGAATATTTGACATTACGCCCTTAGCCTACTAAGAGTAATCTCATTGAAGGACAAATTTTCCCGAGGGGGAGATATTGTAACACCCCTCTAACTGAAAGAGCTAGAATTAGAAAGAGTCATTTTTGGAAAGAATGAAAAATCTAGATATTTTCTTAAGCTAAGTTAAGGATGAATTTTGGGTTAACTTCAAAGGACCATAACTCCTAGCTCAGGATGAGTTTTGGGTTAACTTCAAATGACCATAACTCCTAGCTAAGGATGAGTTAGGTGTTCTACAAGATACCATAGAAAATATCTTTGAATTATCCTTCCAACGCCGCTGAATTTTCTTGATTTCGAGTTTGAATGAGGGAGATAAAACCATTCAAAGTTGGGTTGTCTAGATAAGGAAAGTCAAAACCGGATTTGTAAGGGGAATTTTGGTCTTTTCCATGCCCAATTGATTTATTTCATTTTTAGAAGTTTAGTTGGGGTCTAATCAGAATTAGATCAGTTTACGCATTTACCAAAACACGCTAGGGGTTTTGGAGAAAGAACTCAAGAGGAGAAAAGAGAAGAAAAGTTCAAGATTCGTCAAGTTCTTGTGATTTTGGTTGGGGATTTCGCCAAGGATTCAATCCTATGACGTATTTGAGTTCACATAGCGTTGTTTTGTTCACCCACACACCAAACATGTTTATTTTAGCGTGAATTCGTTCTAAAAAGAATTAAAGTTAGATGTTCTTAAATTTACTTTCGTTCTTGAATTGGGCTGAAATTGAGAAGTTCTTGAGGTTATTGCGTCGATTATAGAGTTGTTTTTGAGTTAGGTTCTTGTGTACATATACTGGGTATCTGAATCTTAAGAGAATTTGGGAAAAGTAATCAAATTTAGGTAAATTGGGGTTAGAAAACGAAGAAAGAAAAAGTCGGGTGAATCTAGAGTCTAGTTCGTGTTGCGGACTTGCTCCACCTTTTAACAAAAAATTTCTCCGCGTCGTGGAGCGATCACAGACTCTTCTGCCTCAAAATTTATTTTGTGATCAAAAATAAAAATGCATCTCTGCGTCGTGGACTTTCTTCCAGAATGTGATTTCTTGATCGTTTCTCTTGTTTAACTATATAAAAACACTCCTAAACATCATGAGATCCTTCCTATCACAAATCACAATCCTTGAATCCATAAATTCAAATTCAAGGAAAGTTAAGAGCCAAGTCTAGAAAGTTCTTAGAGTCATTTCAAAAGTCTTTTGCAAACGTTTTAAGTTTGTTTTAAGACTTGAGTTTTCAGTTGAGTAAATATCAATGTTCTTTTCTTCGAAAGAGTATATCTGGACTATGTATTCCCAAAAGAGTAAATGTTTTCACATTTAAACAAGAGAGGAAACACAGATTTCCAAGAGAGCCTTTGAGCTAGTTTTTGAGTAATTATCTCAAACCACATAAAGAGTTTTGCTTTTAAACATATGAGCTGAGTATTTTAGGAGTAGTATGGAGCTCCGATATGGGGGTGAGTTCGCAATAACTCAAATCTCCATAAACCATGTAGCCATCGTGGGTAAAAAGGGTCATACTTTTTGTATAATTCCTTAGTTCTTTTTAGCATAGACTAGTGGATCCACTTAGTTGATGCATTCTATATCCTGACAAGTTTAGGACAGTTCTGTCAACGTAGGCGAGACACTATATCATCACATTAGCTCATAATGATGGTTGTCGGTTAGAGAAATTACCATATAATTATATTACTTTATATATATAAATTGAGTTTTTATTGCACTTCTTTAACATATTTAGTTACTACCTATTTTAAATTCTTTATATAAACTGCACCTTTATTGTTGTTTATTTATGCGTTTAGTTGAGAATTCATGAGTTCAGTAAAGCTGAGGTAAGTGTTTCTTTCAGTATTCATTTCAAGCTTATATCATGTTTAGTTTTCCCCTTGCATGATCGTACATCCAATGTATTGTTGCCATTTGGCTTGCATCATTTTATGATGAAGATAAAGGTAACCAGGATCAGCATCCAGTGTCTCATTGATCCAGTTGAGTACTAAAAGTCAGTTAGTGAGCCTCCTTGCTTCCGGAGGACCCCTTTTTATTTCTTTAGAGTTAGTTGATTCGGGTGTCATGGGTCTTGTACAGACGTTAAATGTTCATAGACAATTAGTTAATTCATTTGTCATTATTTTGTTATTGGCTAATGTTTAGTTTTGAGTTGACACTTTGGCAAAGTTAAATGTTTATTTCTAAAACATTCTGAGTTTAGTTTGAGATAGTTGAGTTATCATGCATCTGAATTTTCTTCTTAATGCTTAAAGTCTTCCGCTGAGAGTCTATCCATGCCAAGGGTTCGCTTGGGGACCAACAATGGTTCTCGAGTGTCAGTCCTCCCCAGGGTGTAGGCGAAGGGCGTGACACATTTGTACCCCATTAATGTTATTTCTTGATCTATGAACTATAAGTTCACGAATATCAATTTTCTAACTGAAATAAAATAAACTTGAATAGTGCATTTTATTTGGCTATTCATTTATCTATTCACACGATATGACATATTTGATTTAAGATCCTCGTTTGATTTATAGCATTGAGTTTTATTTAATATCAAAGATACCGTCGTCAGTCATATCGCTTTCAGTACAACATTATTTATCGAGATCTCTTAATTTTTCGTCATATTCAAGTACCTGACTTTGCCAAGGTCTTATGAAATGTTATGCCATGGTTTCCTTTTAAAACACTTGCCTTATTATCATGATCATGTTGATAATTTTATCCTCTCCTTCCTCATGAAGTTCTATGTTTGGAACCAATTGGTCTATCACGCTTCTGACGAACCATAGACTCTATTCTTCAAGGACCATTTCTTGTAGCACTTGCAGCTTAATAAAAATATTACGTCAGCAAATGCATCAGACAATTATTTGCAAGATTTTGCAAATGAATTATCTCTTAAACTTCAAGTTCACTTTTTTTAACGAGGATCTAGATATTTCACCCCACACATTATTTTCAATTGCAAATCATCCCCCCCCCCCCCCCATAATGTTAGAAAATCTAATATTTACTCCCAACCTCATTTGGGGATCCATCTTTGTTCGTGGTAAAGAGATAAAATCATGTTTGTGCACATCAAATTTTTAGATGATAGTTATTTGGTTCCTCACCCTGAACCAATTGTGATGGGAGAATCATGTTGGCTTGATGCATACATGTTAAATAAGCTCATCCCATATAAAATTTTATTTGAGAGTTTTGTTCTCATAATCAATTGTCTAGCTATAATTAGAGGCATACAATTTCTTCTAAACCAACCAGTATTACCAACATAAATTTTATAGTTTTAAGTTGTGCTCTTAATTTAACAATTTGAGTAATAAACCTTACAAAACCAATTTGTAAGTTGATATCAAATACACATGTGACCATAATATAGATACATATATTAAATAAAAATAGTAAGGGCTCAACATGGAAGGTGAATGAGTCCGTATTAACCTTTTATATATTCCAAATAATTTTAGGGGATACAAATCCAACCTTAGCTGGTAAAATGATAATTTTATCATGAGAAAAACTACACAAGAGACTTCTTGAAGAATATTTTATTTCTTCAACATATAGCCACGTATATTCTCAAATTCTTTTGCATCACATTTGAACTGGAAATGACCAACGATTTATGATAACTGATATGTATTCTAGTAAACTTCTTGTTTACTTTTGCATATGATTCCATCATCATGTCCATATTTGTATACAACAAGCAAGAGAAAAAATGGGTAAAATTTTACGTAAATATCTATCAGTCACTTCAGTTGTAGTAATCCGAAGATATTAAATATTCTCATAATTTACAATCTAAATATTTTATTTTCAACTCTTCCAAAACATTAAAGGTTTATTTTAAGACTTACTACAACTACAATATTGTGAACAATTTAATTCCTTCAAATAGCAATAAATTAACCTTTTTCAGAACATTCAATTAATTTTGTGTACTATCACAAATGTCACAACCACTCTTATGGTGACCATCTCCTTCAAGGAGAAAATTATTATTATTTTTCATGGTTAACATGACAACATGCAACACTTGTTTTTTGTCAACCAATGACAAATTTGTGTTGCCACACAATAATATTTGTTTTGGGCATGGCCACAACTTTTGTATAAAAATTATTTCTTTCTTTTTCCCTTTAGTAGTTCATAATGAAATGTACACCATTTATGTCAAATATTTTTATTCTCTCACACCTCCCTTAGAGGTGAGATGTGACATTTATCCAACCAAACATGAACATGTCCTTATTCATAGTCTTATCAAATTTTGACACATTCATATTCAAGAATGGATAAGCATTCAAAAAACCTATTAGGAAAAAGGGTTTGAAAAAACTCCAACTTTGGCCAAAATTACTATTACGGTACTAAACTTTATGGAGGACCTTTTACCCCTTACACTGTTAATAGTGTATTTTAAAGTTATATATGTGCCCATGTGGACACATTACTGTTTATAATGATGCAATATTTATGATGTCTACGTGGGCACATATATACTTTTAAAATATACTATTAAATAGTGTAGGGGGGTAAAAGGTCACCTCCTCAATTGACATAGCCAAAGGATCAAACGAAGATTGGTTAACTTTAGGAGCTTGATTACCTTGAGGAACTCCTTGATTTACATTCTCTTCTTCCACCCTTCTAGCATTGGCCCTTCGTTTATTCATTTCCAAAGACACAAGAGAAGGTTTAGGAGAAGGACTTTTATAGAGTTAGACTCTAAGGCAGGACTCAAGAATAATGAAAGAAGTGACATTTCCTAAACATCTTATAGCCTCCCATTCATAAGTGTGGCGTGCTTCACACTCTTGAAAAAAAGTCTAATAGACGTGGCTTATGAGACACCATCCTAGAATCATTCTAAACCTTGTGATCTGATTACCAAGTTTGTCACGACCCAAGGGTACCCCGTAGACGTAACATGGAACATAGGACCCTGAAAGGCACCATGTAAGCCACTTAGTATATCATCGAATAAGTAAAGAACAATAAAGAGTAAAAACACATTTCATTTCTTAAAATATTTTATAAAAGCAAAGCGAAAGTCTAGACTTGTCTCATAATGCCATGTTTTACAATTGAAGTTTCAAATAGGGTCAAAGAGCTTAACAACATAGTTCTTAAATGAAAGTACAAGAAAGGAAACTAGTAATCATCATCCATCCTCAAACCATGAGGACTCACCAATAAGTAAGGATAATAGTCAATCCAAGCTTAGACCTAGAAGGATATCATAGAAGAAATATGGGTTTGTACAAACATGCACTGAGTATGATAGTCATGCACAAAATCTTTAAACATAATAAAAAGGACATTTTAGTTGAATGTATGGCATTTACTAGTTTAAAACATCACTGTGGAGATAAGGGAAAGAAACCATAATTCATAAACATAAACAACTTATATGACATAATATCATAATAAGAACTTACAACAAGTGCCCTCAAAGCCTTCTTGTGCAATGCATGAATAAGATCTCATAATCCTACTCATACAAAGTAGAGCTTCTTAAGTACAAATTGTTCATCTTTCATCTTCATTTTCATACTAACATAAAAGAGAGATTAGCTTTAACCAACATAGCCCATGTGAGCTATCATGGAATGCAGTGTCTACCCCACACCGAAAAAGGGTTGTTTTACTTGCCTAAGGTAGAACCATACTCTTAGCTTAGGTTGATCCACTAGCTATAGATCAATAAGGGATCACAGTTTACTGGATAAGGAGAATGCTACTAGAAACTGGCCCTCTACTAACAGAGGAGCTTCCATCTCATGAGACTTATTCTAGAAACCCTCATTCTACTAACGGAGGAGCTTCTATCTCATTGACATTATCAACTCATTGCTAAGCATAATTCCCATTGAGTTCATATTAGGTCTTGACTTAAGTTCATATTTATGGAAGAATGTCTTGACACTCAACCAACATAACTCATGCTAAAGCTCGTAGATTCATTAGGTGGGACTAGTTTTCCAACCTTAGAATCACTTATGTGTGACAAACCTTTCACATCATATCATATTCATACAAGGTTGTGTACATAAGGATCATCATCCAACAACACAACAACTAGATCATAACATATTCACTTTACTCTCAAAGTGTTCATAGGACATATTCATATAGCTCATAGTCATGGATAATCCACATATCTTGCCATTAAAGGCCACAGTCCACCAACACATCTAGAATTAATACATTAGATATGAATGAAAGCATGATTCAAGTAGCCCAACTATAGCAATCATAATCTCCTATCATCCTTCTAACATCAACAATTCACATCATAAAGTCCAACTTTGGGAAATCGGGGAATTCATAGGTTCTTGGGGGAATTCATCATAAATAAACAATAAATCATGAATTTAATAATAATCCATCATAAATAAACCATTAAAACGTTTTTGGAAAGAACCCATAAGATTGAAGACAAACCCTAACTTTGGGGAAATCACTAGTTTTGAAATTGAATTTGGAGGGACTCCTTGGATGGAAATTAACCAAGGATGAAATATTACCATACCTTAGTAATGATTCTTCAAATAATTTGATTTAAACTTCTTTGATTCTTCAAGCCTAGCTACAATTTTACTCTTTTTCTTCCTTGAGTTTTAGAGAGAGAAATTTTGTGTAGAAGATGAACTTTGAGGAAAATATTTGGGTGTTTTGAAAATATGAAGTAATTGGGTGTATTTTTACTTAAACTAGCATGTAGTTGTATAAAAGTAATACAAAATGACCTCACTTTGATAGGGCTTAAAAAGGAAATACCAAAAATAACCTTTACTTAAAGTGAGTTGCCCAGGTGCCACGAGGGGACCCACGAGCCGTGGTCCCTCTCGTGGTCTATGGGGCAGTAGCTAGGTAGCTTGTGCCTTAAGATCACACACCCAAGTCAACTTCACGAAGGGCTCCGTGAGCCGTGGTCCCTCTTGTGGACCTTGAGGCAGTGGCTAGGCCACTTCTATGCCACCCTCACACACCCAACTCTTCTCTACGAGCCTTTCCAAGAGTTGTGGTCTTCACCACGAGCCGTGAAGTGGCTCGTGAAGGAGAGTTTGTTTTGGAAAGATTTTGAAAGCTCACTGCCTAGTCTACACGAACCACACCATGATCCGTTGTCCCTACCATGAGTCGTGCGGGTGGTCATGGTCACTAAGGCAGTGTCTAAGGGAGATTGGATTGTTTTGGTCCTCTCCCTTGGTCCTTGCCAACCTCCTTGACTCTTACCCTCTCGTTTTAGTTATAGTTTGTCACGACCCAGACCATAGTGATTGACACCCACACTTAACCCTCCGGTGGGAGAACCATTTATACTAATTAGCTAACAAACATAATCAAAATACTCAGGCATTTAAGTTACGAAAGCAAGGTAAATGCTAAGGAAAGAAATAGGGAGCTTCCATAACCTCCAAACAAATAATCTAACAGCTAAACAAATGTGGAAATTATGCCTAGACCCTGAAAGTCAACGTACCAAAACATCTAAAGTTCAACCATAAGTCTAAACAAGAAGGGGTACAAAAGAAATCTAATGAACTAGTCTATGTCCGAATAAGATAGACTAAATAGAAGAGAACTCAAGGAAGCCCGGAAGAACTTACTCACCCTTGAATTCGAACATCAATCACTGATCTATTAAGCGAGGTCTGGCAATAGCCGCTGGAAGATGCCCTATACTCAACAAAGAAAGAGAAAGTGTAGAATCAGTACACAACCAGAGTGTACTGGTAGGATCACACGACTATCCCACTAAGTGCAACATACGTAAGCCATTACAACATAATAATAGCATGCATACACCAAACATATACAATATCAACATCACTTACGAACAACAGAGCATTTCACAATCTTCAAGATATACAATTATGTCAAGTAAATGGTCCTCTCATAAAACCCAAACTGTTAGTGTGTACTGGTTCGTGGTACCCGATCCAATGTTCATTAAGAAACGTGGCAACCGATCCCATATTTATGCCAGAACATAGCAATCGATACAAGTTAGTGTGTCGAAACACAACACCTGATCCATTCAACAAGCACCAATCACAATCCCAATATACATTCTCAAAATCATACAACAAAGTCCTGATTTCATGGCATACAATTATTCAATTATTCTCATTTACAGTAACACCCCGGAAACTAGTAGACTAAACTAGGGCCTTAAGCTAGGGTTCTAGATTTTGATGTATGTAGATTAGAGTCGTAGATGAGACCTTTCGTACTTTAAATGATGGGCTTACGGGTTGAACGTTAAGGCACGTCTTACACTCCGTAAACTAGTAGGCCATCTAGGGCTTAGTGAGGGCCAAGGCAAGGGGCAAGAGCCAAGGCCAGGGCTGCCCAAGTGTGGAAGCACACTGCCCCAAGTCCACGACCACCACCACAGTTAGTGAAGTGGACCACGGCTCGTGGTGTGGTTCGTGAGACCAAGGCAGTAGCTCCTAAAGGTATGCCTCAATGTGGCTTACCTCCACGAGCCACTTCACGACTCGTGATCTGGACCACGGATCATGGAAACGCTCGTGAAGGTGCCTCAGGAGGAGGGAAGCCAAGACCTTTTAGAGCCATGTAAGGTCCCGTGTTCAAGACCACCTTCACGACCAGTGGTCTTGACCACGGTTCGTGAAGGGCCTCATGAAGTTCCCTTAGAACTTTGGAGGGCAAAGCCTGGAAGCCAAGAAACTGCCTAGGGGCCACGACCATCACCGTAACTCGTGGTCTTGACGATGGATTGTGGGAGGTCTCGTGGTCCTCCCTTGGTTGTGTGGAGGACAAGACACAAGGTGTAGCTACTGGTCACAAGACCACGAGCAGGACCACGGTCAGTGGTGAGGACCACGACCCGTGGTGCTTCTCACGAAGGCTTTAGTAGTAGGCTGCCAAGTGGGGAAGTTATTAATAAATTCTAAACGTGGGAGTTTTGGGTGGGGGTGGTTTTACTTAGTCCTAAAACCCATATATAATATATTTTAAGTTTTTAAACACCCCTTTAAGTCACTTCTCACAAGATCTAAATCAAAATCCCACATCACTCCTTTCTCAAATATTTCTCTCTCTAGAAAGACCTCCATTGAAGAAGAAGCTAGAGGTTAAAGCTAAAGTCAAGAATAAAAGTTCCATTGCCAAAGGCTTATGCTAGGGAATTGATTAAGGTATGTTTAGCTTTTCATACATGGGTTCTTCCACCCATACAGCCCCCTTAGTAATCCCCTAATTTGTAAAAAAGAACCCCAATCTAAGCTAGAGTTACTTCCAATGTGTGGGTATAGTTGGGTATGATTCCAAAGTGTTGGATAATAATTATTAATTGTTAATTTAGTATTGAATTATGATATTATGATGAAATCATGTGAATTCTATGGTTAACCCTAGTTTTCTTGATGAGTTACATGTTTTGTGAGTTTATGCCATTGGAGATGAAATTTAAGGTTTATGAGTAATCTTCCTAAATCAATATCATATGTAGTAGTTGATCAAAGTTAGGATCATATAATCATGCATTTAAGTAGACCTTGTTGAATATGATTGATCTGGACTTGTTAAGCTAGTATTGAATCTTTATGATCAATTAAGACTAGAATCACCTAGTAATGAAAGATGTAGTCAAAATACCTTAAAAATCCAGGTAAAAAGAAGAGATTAAGAAAGAAACCTTGAGAGTAAGGTTGTGATCATGATATCTTGGGCTTTAGGGTGAAGCTAATGTGATCGACTATTGATGTAAAGGCTTTGACAGTAATGTCTAAAAGAGAATAGAAGTCTAATAGGTTAGATTTTGGTGAAAGGCCTATACTCACCTAATCTACCTTTTGAATTCTTGAAATTATGAAGAGATTGAATCACTTGAACATGGTTTGGTTGTCAAGGACAACCTTCCATGAGACATGAGTGTTAAGCAAGGTTTAACAAGTAAATCGTAGGGTGTATGCTTTTCCTCAAGTGGATATTGAAGATGAGATGGAGTGTCACACAAGGTAGGGTTCAGGCTCCAGGTAGAAAGGAGAACCACACCTAGTTGATGTTAGGACTATCCAAGTTAAAGGGGGAACTCTTACGTAGTAGAGTGTAGGTTTTCCCAAAATTAGGTCTCATGAGATGGGAGCCTTCACATTAGTTGAGTCAAGGTTTCTAGTAGCAATCTATATATCCAATGAACTAAGACATGCTTAAAGAAGCATCTCATACTGTTCTAAAGTATAGATGAACTAAGACTTATTTAATGAAGTATCTCATAGTGTTAAAGAGTATGAATGAACTTAGACATGCTTAAGGTAGTATCTCATAGGGTCCATATGAGTAAGGAACTTAGACATACTAAAAGGAGTATCTCTTAGGGTTCAACCTAACAATGAACTTAGATGTGCTTAAGAGAGTACCTCATAGTGTTCTAAAGTTAAAGAGAGGAACTAGGTTCCAAACCTAGCAGCAATAGTAAGAGGATCTAAAAGTGGTACTTAGAATGATTAGTATTATGGGATGCTATGATTGAATTTCACAAGTATGACATAGGGTTACTAAAGAAATGAGTTGAGATGGGATTGTGTCACAGTTTCCTTCCTTACTATAGTTGACTAAGGTGAGAGATTCGCTTAGTTATGAGAGTTAAACTAATAATGTGACCAAAGGAGGGTGAGTATGACTAAGATGACTTCAAGGCTATGGTTAGTGTGAAGGGTATTATGGGATGCCTTTCATGCATTGCACAAGTGTGTCTCAAGGTTACATAGGAGTATGGAGCCCTTATGGTAGAAAGACTTAAGACTTAACCATGCTTATAGACTATGATTAAGATGACCTAAAAGGGGTACTTGGCTTGGGTAGTATTATGGGATGCTATCCATGCTTTGCACTTGTATGCTTTTGAGGTTACTTGAGAATGGTGCTATTATGGTATAGGTGACTAAGAGTCAATTATGCTTATATGATTATGATATATCTCATATGCTCAATTATTAAGTTTTCTGTTGACTTGTGATTATATAATTCTTATGTTGGAGGCCATGCTATGACTATGATGATTATGCTATGAACTTGTTATTGTCTCTTATGCTTATGTCTTATGATTGACTAACCATGTTCAGATGCTCTTGTGATGTTGTTCTAGATTTCATACTTGGTACATTTTGTACTAATGCATATTGCCTACATTATAATCAAATGTAGGGTGTTGGATATTGAGTTTCCTTGGAGTCTAGGTTCCTAAGAAGAAAGAAGACTTGGAGATTTGGTGAGTCCTCATAGCTTCGAGAACAAATCCATGTTTCTCTTTTATCTCATTTCTTATGTTTTAGACTTTATGTGGGAAACGCCCCAAGACTTTTATTCATGAGTTTAAATAGATGGTTTGAGACAAAGTTTTAATAAAGACTTCCGTTTGCTTATGAAAATGTTTTTAATTGATTGGTTCCAAAGAAAGTTTTAAATTTTGCCATAATTTTCTAATATCTTATGTTATGGTTATGCTAAGGGTTTGTATGAGACCCCTTCGGGGTCAAGTACGTCATGTTACGTCTAGGGGGTACCCTTGGGTCATGACAAACTTGGTAATCACAGCAAATGGTTTATAATGGTTTTAGGATTATCTCAAACTACATCTAGTAGAGTCTTGTTCATAAATGTGGAGCGTGCCACATTTTATGAATGGGTGGCTATTGGATGCTTAGGAAAAGTCTACCTTCTTCATTCTCTTAGTCGTTCCATAGAGTTTGGCTTTAGTAGGCCCTTCTTATAATCCGTGCCTTTGATTTTTCAAGGTATGGTTAATTTAAGGGCTAATGCTAGGAGAGTTGAGAAAGGTGATGAGGAGCAAGAGGTTCCTCTTCAAGTTCCAAACCAAGTCCCCCCACAAGCTCCTCCTCAATTTCCAAATGACTCTCCAATTGGGAATGCCGTTCTTGCGGAGTTTAGGTCTTCTATGCAATTATTGGCTCAAGCCAATAGAGAGGTGGTGGCTCCGGCAAACCCAATAAGGGGGGTGGCTTCTTCTAGAGTGAGAGAGTTTTTGAGGATAAAACCTCCGGAGTTCTATGGCTCCAAAGTGGAGGAAGACCCTCAAGGTTTTGTAGATGAGGTGTATAAGGTACTTGCCATCATGGGATTAACTACGATAGAGAAAGCGGATCTAGTCACTTACCAATTGAGGGATGTAGCACAAATTTTGCATGAGGAATGCAAAGATAGTAGACATATAGGAGAGGGCCCAATAGAGTGGGAAGAGTTCGAAAAGGAATTCCTTGATAGGTTCTTTCCCCTAGAGTTGAGGGAATTAAAGATGCAAGAATTCATAAATTTTAAGCAAGGGGGTATGTGTGTGAAACAGTATTCCCTTAAGTTCACCCAACTATCCAAATATGCTCCCACTATAGTGGGGGATTCAAGGGCCTAGATGAATAAGTTTTTGATGGGAGTGTCCGAATTAGTGGTCAATGGATGTCGTTCGGCAATGCTTATCCCTAGTATGAATATTTCCCGTCTCATAGTGCATGCTCAACAAATTGAGGAGAAAAAGCTTAATAAAATGAATAGGGAGGTGAAAAGAGCTAGAACCGAAGATGGGAACTTTTTAATGCCAAGCCTGATAGACAAGGTAGGCCTAGGACTAAACCAAAGTATTCCGATCAAGATTCTTCCAACACCCCTAGGTTTGACCAAGAGAAGGGTAGTGGGTCTCCTTTTCCTAAGTCTACTTGATCCAAGTGTGGTATGAGTCATTATGGTAAGTACCTAGCTGACATGGATGGTTGCTATGGGTGTGGTAAGGAAGGGCACAAGATGAGAGATTGCCCGGTTCTTAAGGCTAAGGGAAGGGTGGATAAGCAATTTTCCTCTAGTGGTTCGGATGATAGTGCTCAAAAAAGAATAGGTTTTATGCTCTCCAATATAAAGAAGATCAAGAGTGATCTCCTCATGACCCTTCCGGTATGGGTTTCATGTTTTTGTAAATTTCCGAATTTCTTGTCTTTTGTGACTTGTTATGATGGGCTTTAAGTTGTCTTTAAAATGAATGATACTTCATTGTTGCCTTATGTTATGAATTGTGTTTATAAGAACATGTGTAGGCTTACTCCCAAGGGAGAGATAGTGTGCCTATTTAGTAAATTTATTGTGTGTTTATGTGTTGCCATGATTTCCTTATGTGCATATTCATGAAAATGCTTAGGTTTTGTTAGAAATGACTTATATGCATTATTTTCCTTATGTTGTAGTGCATTTGAGTAAAGTTACATATAGACTTCATGAGATTAGTGTTTGAGCATGCTTTAGTTTTTGGAGTCGAAAGATTCCACCTCGAAATGAATGTTTTTTTAGAATAAATTTCGTATGGGCTCCATGAGAGTATGTTAAGCATGTTATGACTAGGAGATGGTAGTTCCTCCTTGAATTTTATTATTTATGAGAATGTCATGCATAAATAGGTTGTTGATGAAGTTCCTACTTCCTTTTGTTGCATTGAGCATGTTTAGTGGGAGTTGAGGTTTTTTTCTCCTTGTTTATGTGCATTTGATATGTTGCATGCATGATAGGCTTCTAGTCTTGAGTCGTTTTCTTCAAGAAGTGTTTAGAATCATCATTCGAGGACGAATGTTCCCAAGGGGGAGATATTGTAAAACCCAAGAAACTAGTAGACTAAACTAGGGCCTTAAGCTAAAATTCTAGATTTTCAGGTATGTGGTAGTCGTAGATCAGACCTTCCATACTTTGAATGAGGGGCTTAGGGGTTGAACGTCAAGGCACATCTTACACTCCGTAAAATAGTAGGCCATCTAGGGCTTATTGAGGGCCAAGGCAAGGGGAAAGAGCCAAGGCTGCCCAAGTGTGGAAGCACACTGCCTCAATTCCACGACCACCACCACGGCTTGTGGTGTGGTTCGTGAGACCAAGGTAGTAGCTCCTTAAGGGCTGCCTCAATGTGGCTTACCTCCACGAGCCACTTCACGAATCGTGGTCTTTACCACGGATCGTGGGAAGGCTAATAAAGGTGCCTTAGGAGGAGGGAATCCAAGACCTTTTAGAGCCAAGTAAGGTCCTTTGTTCAGGACCACCTTCATGACCAGTGGTCTTGAACACGGTTCATGAAGGGCCACGTGAAGTTCCCTTAGAACTTTGGAAGGCAAAGCCTTGAAGCCAAGACTCTACCTAGGGGCCACGACTCATGGTCTTCACCACGGATCTTGGGAGGTCTCGTGGTCCTCCCTTGATTGTGTGGAGGCCAAGACACAAGGTCTAGATACTAGTCCCAAGACCACGAGCAGGACCACGGTCAGTGGTGAGGACCACGACCCGTGGTGCCTCTCGTGAAGGCTTGGGCAGCAGGCTTCCAAGTGGGGAAGTTATTAATAAATTCCAAACATGGGAGTTTTGGGTGGGGTCATTTTACTTAGGCCTAAAACCCCTATATAAGATATTTTAAGCTTTTAAACACTTCGTTAAGTCACTTCTCACAAGTCCCAAATCAAAACCCAAAATCACTTCTCTCTCAAATATTTCTCTCTCTAAAAAGACCTCCATTGAAGAAGAAGCTAGAGGTTGAAGCTAAGGTCAAGACCAAAGGTTTCATTGCTAAAGGATTGTACTATGGAATTGATTAAGGTATGTTTAGATTTTCATCTATGGGTTCTTGTACCCATAGACCCCTCTTAGTAATCCCCTAATTTGTGAAGAAGAACCCCAATCTAAGCTAAGGTTACTTCCAATATGTGGGTATAGTTGGGTATGATTCCAAAGGGTTGGATAGTACTTATTTATTGTTAATTTAGCATTGAATTGTGATATTATGATGAAATCATGTGAATTTGATGGTTAACCCTAGTTTTCTTGATGAGTTACATGTTTTGTGGGTTTATGCCATTGGAGGTGAAATTGATGGTTTATGAGTAATCTTGCAAAATCAATGTCATGAGTAGTAGTTGATCAAAGTTAGGATCATATAATCATGAATTGACCTAGACCTTGGTGAATATGATTGATCTTGAATTGTAAAGCTAGTGTTGAATCTTTACAATCAATTGAGACTAGAATCACCTAGTAATCAAAGATGAAGTCAAAAGACCTTGAAATCTATGTATAAAGAAGAGATTAAGAAAGAAACCTTGAGAGTAAGGCTGTGATCATGATAGCTAGGGCTTTAGGGTGAAGCTAATGTTATCGACTATTCATGTAAAGGCTCTGAGTGTAAAGTCTAAAAGAAAATAGAAGTCTAATAGGTTGGATTATGGTGAAAGGCCTATACTCACCTAACCTACCTTATGAATGCTTTAAAGTATGAAGTGATAGAATCACTTGAACATGGTTTGGTTGTCAACGACATCCTTCCATGAGACATGAGTGCTAAGCAAGGCTTAATAAGTAAATCTTGAGGTGTACTCTTGGCCTCAAGTGGATATTGAAGATTAGTAGGAGTGTCACACAAGGTAGGGTACAGGCTCCAATTAGAAAGGAGAACCACAGCTAGTTCATGTGAAGACTATCCAAGTTAAAGGGGGACATCTTACGTAGTAGAGTGTCGGTTTTCCCAAAGTTAGGTCTTCTAATATGTGAGCCTTCACATGAGTTGAGTCAAGGTTCCTTGTGGAAATCTCCATATCCAATAAACTAAGACATGCTTAAAGAAGCATCTCATAGTGTTCTAGGATTTTGCCCGTAAGTTGCCACCCCTCTTTACTAATTAGGATCAGCCTATGCTAGGATTTCGCCCCTGAGTTGTCACCCTTCTTTACCAATTGGGATCGGCCCATGCTAGGCTTTCGCCCCTGAGTTGCCACCCTTATATACCAATTGGGATCGACCCATGCTAGGCATTTCCCCCTGGGTTGCCACCCATAATTATACAGATTGCTTCACTTAGATTCCTTAAACTTTGAGATTGTCCTTTTGGTGGTCATAAACATTTTTGAGATTTGGAAATACGTACCAATAGTAGAAGACATGAAAATAATAACTTCAAGGCAGTAACAATGACATAAGGAGCTTAAATGACACAATTGACTTCAGTTGACTAAGATGAGAATTCACCAAAGTTGCCTTTGCAAATACCATTTCTATACTAGCACATAAGAGGATAATTACACAAGTATAGAGTAGTGAACATATAATGAAGTAATTTTACACACTAAGGAGAAGGGGAAATATTGTTATCTATTTAGACATCGTACGTTGCCACTATGTTTCTTTTACTAGGAATAGAACTTAGGAAAATCAGTTCGTTGATATTAATAGCAAATATGATATTTCATGCCAAGTATATCAAATCGAATAGCCTTACATGCCTTATTCTCTGACCAATACAACTATCATGATTCATCCTCCCTTTTTAGGTTTTAATCTACAATATAAGTCATGATAATTAAATTAGGAGCTATCACACCGTGAGCCTCGTAAAACAGTAGACATTAAAATAACGTGTATCACCATACCTCCCTTCTCGGCCCAATACATACATTAAATATCCTTTTTCGAGATTACCCAAGCGGCACCAACAACAATACACATAAAACAGTCTCAAATATTCTTTATCATACAACCACTTATTGAACTCACCACCCTTTTGAGTTCTTTATGACAACACACCCATAATTCCTCCCTCAAACTCATACATAAGGAGGAAGAAAATAGAGCAGTCACCTTACCTCAATTTCTACACCTTATCCTTATAACTTGAATTCCTCTAGAACTTCAACTTCCCTTCACACTTAAATCAAAGAAGAAGAGAAAAATATCTTAATAATTAAGGAAAGTGAGCAGTAGCTTGTGGGAACTTCTGCCTTGTACTTATAATTAAACATGAATAACAAGTTTTCTAGTCTTCCATGGTA
The DNA here is from genome assembly GCA_029582485.1 of Solanum tarapatanum. Taxonomy (NCBI): domain Eukaryota; kingdom Viridiplantae; phylum Streptophyta; class Magnoliopsida; order Solanales; family Solanaceae; genus Solanum; species Solanum tarapatanum. The sequence goes on along the minus strand of JAJOOB010095581.1, from coordinate 31,071 downwards.
GAATTAAGCTAAATCCGTAAGTGTTTCTCTTACCTTGGTTTGCTGATATGAGGGTTTCTTCAAGAAACCTAGAAGGAATTTCTTAGGCTGCTCTTGAGAGAAAAGAGAGAGATAGTTGAAGTAAATTGTGAATTTTGTGTGTTAAAATGAGTGAAAAGATCATCTCATATTGGATTTATATGGAGCCTTCTTGACAATAAAAAAATAATCCTTTAAAACCTCCCTTTTTTGGTCCATTTTCATCCACTAATTGGTCAAGTACGTGATGCACCGGCTAATGTACATCAAGCAGCTCAAAAGGTCAAACTAGGTAATGCACCTACTTGCTTTCACTAGGGTTTAAATATATTGGGCCTTGGTAGATTTGGCTGCTGGACATTAATTTTATTTTCCTTTTATTTAACTTAGTTTGGGCTTCAAGTGAGTCCATTAGCATAGGCCCAAATCTGATCCATAAACCTTGGCCTCTTTTAGCTTGATCCATACAGCTCAAGTAGGTGATTCACCTACTTGGTCCTTTCGACTGGTCAATAAGTCAAAGTAGGTGATGCACCTACTTGTCACCTTCTAGCTTAGTTAAGTCAAGCAAGCACCTACCTTATTTTATTCCATTTTCTAAATATTAATCCCCTTTGCTTTTACTTTCAACTTTAAGCTCAATTACCACTTTACTATCTTGAGTTTAAATAATCCCGTTGGAGTTAACTTGCAGTACACATGTTGAAACATACAAGGCATCACATCACTTTCCGAGCTAGTTTAAACCAACGCTAATCATATAATAAACATGGTCCATCACCTACACTATAAGGCTATGTCAAGTATCCCAAGAAAAGAACAAACATATGCATAATACGGGTTGTTACATCCTTCTTCCCTGTTAGGTACACGCAATCTGTTTTGACACCGAAGTACTCCCTCTTGAGTAAGCTCAAATGCCTTTGGCATACCCTATTGTACATTATCCTTAAGTTGTAATAGAATAGGATTAGTGTACTGCTTCTCTTTCACTTCCACTACTAATGAGGATTCTTCCGCATTTTGCACAATAACCCCTTCGTCTAGAGATTCAAGAAGGTGAACCCCCAAGCTAGCTAGTTGGTATAGATCTTTAGTTATCTCTAGTCTTCCCATGAACTGCCCATTAGTGCTTTCAATCATCTTTCAACATAAACCATCAGCTACCACATTTGCTTTCCCAGGATAGTACAAAATATCCATGTCATAATCTTTTAATAACTCAAGACACCTTTGCTGCCTCAAATTCAGGTCCTTTTGTTTAAAAATGTATTGCAAACTCTTGTGATCAGTATATATGTCAACATGAACTCCATACAAATAGTGGAGCCATATGTTCAAAGCATACACCGCTGTTGCTAGCTCTATATCATGGGTTGGATAATTTTTCTGATGTGGCCACAACTACCTTGATGCATAAGCTATTAATTGACCATGCTGCATTAATACACATCCTAGGACCACTCCCGAAGTATCTCAATACACTTCATACCCTTCCGTTCCTTCTAGATGTACCAATACATGTGTAGAAGTTAATTTATTCTTTAGCTCTTGGAATATTTTTTCACATGCATCACTCCATTGAAACTTGGTTGCTTTGTGTGTTAGTATGTTAAATGTGCAACAATGGAAGAGAATCCTTCAACGAACCTTTTGTAATAATCTGCCAATCCAAGAAGATTACGAATCTCCGTAGGTGTTGTAGGTCTTGGCCAGCTTTTCACGACTTCTATATTTTGAGCATCAACCTTTATTCTTTCGTCAGATAGAATATGACCTAGGAATGCCACAATTTCAAACAAAACTCACATTTAGAGAACTTTGCATACAACTTATGATCACGAAGAATTTGTAAAACCTGCCGCAAGTAATTATCATGGTCCTCTTCCGATCTTGAATAAATAAAAATGTCATCAATAAATACTATCACGAACACATCTATAAATGGTTTGAACACCCTATTCATCAAATCTATAAAAGTTGTTGTGCATTTGTTAGGCCGAATGACATGACTAAAAACGTGTGCCCAATACATACATTATACATCCTTTTCCAAGATTACCCAAGCTGCACCAACAACAATACACATAAAACAGCCTCAAGTATTCTTTATTAAACAACCAATTATTGAACTCACCACCCTCTTGAGTTCTTTATGACAGCACACACATAATTCCTTACTCAAACTCATACATAATGAGAAAGAAAATGGAGCAGTCACTTTACCTCAATTTCTGCAACTTCTCCTTATAACTTGAATTCCTCTAGAACCTCAACTTCCCTTACACTTAAACCAAAGAAGAAGAGAAAAGTATCTTAATAATTAAGGAAAGTGAGCAATAGCATGTGGGAACTTCTGCCTTGTACTTATAATTAAGAATGAATTACATGTTTTGTTGTCTTCCATGGGAGCATTAAGCTAAATCCATAAGTGCTTCTCTTACCTTGGTTTGCAGCTATGAGGGTTTCTTGAAGAACCCTAGAAGGAATTTCTTAGGATGCTCTTGAGAGAAAAGAGCGAGATAGCTGAAGTAAATTGTGAATTTTGTGTGTTAAAATGAGTGAAAAGATCAGCTCATCTTGGATTTATATGGAGCCTTCTTGACCATAAAAATATAATCCTCTAGAACCTCCTTTTTTGGTCCATTCTCAGTCACTAATTGGTCAAGTAGGTGATGCACCTACATATGTACATCAAGCAGCTCAAAAGATCGAACTAGGTGATGCCCCTACTTGCTTTCACTTGAGCTTAAATATATTGGGCCTTGGTAGATTTGACTGCTGGGCATTAATTTTACTTTCCTTTTATTTAACTTAGTTTGAGCCTCAAGTGAGTCCATTAGCATAGGCCCAAATCTGATCCACAAACCTCGGTTTTTTTAGCTAGATCTATATAGCTCAAGTAGGTGATGCACCTACTTGGTCCTTTGGACTGGTCAATAATTCAAAGTAGGTGATGCACCTACTTGTCACCTACTAGCTTAGTTAAGTCAAGTAAGAAGCTCACTTATTTTATTCCATTTTCTAAATATTAATCCCTTTTCCTTTAACTTAGAACTTAACTTTAAACTTTAAGCTCAATTACCACTTTACTATCTCGAGTTTAAATACTCCAGTTGGAGTTAACTTGCAGTACACATGCTGAAACGTACAAGGCATCACATCACCTTCCGAGCCAGTTTAAACCAATGCTAATCATATAAGAAACTTGGTCCCTCACCTATACTATAAGGTTATGTCAAGTATCACAAGAATAGAAAAAGCATATGCATAATACCATATATTACAAATTAGGTTCCGAACGATGAAGCAATAGTAAGAGGACCAAAAATTGGTATTTAGCATGATTTGTATTATGGGATGCTATGAATGCATTGCACAAGTATAACTTTGGGTTACTAAAGAGATGAGTTGAGATAGGATTGTGCCATAGTTTTCTTCCTTGCTATAGTTGACTAAGGTGAGAGATTCCCTTAGTTATGAGAGTTAAACTAATAATGAGACCAAAAGAGGGTGAGTATGACTAAGATGACTTCAAGGCTATGCTTAGTGTGAAGGGTAGTATGTGATGCCTTTCAAGCATTGCACAAGTGTGTCTTGAGGTTACTTAGGAGTATGGTACCCGCATGGTAGAAAGACTTAAAACTTAACCATGCTTATAGACTATGATTAAGATGACCTAAAAGGGGTACTTGGCTTGGGTAGTATTATGGGATGCTTTCCATGCTTTGCACTTGTAGTCTTTTGAGGTTACTTGAGAATGGTGCTATTATGGTATAGGTGACTAAGAGTCCATTATGATTATATGAATATGACTTATCTCCTTTGCTCAATTATTATGTCTTATGTTGACTTGTAATTATATAATGCTTATGTTGGAGACCATGCTATGACTATGATGATTATATTATGACCTTGTTATTATATCTTATGCTTATGTCTTATGATTGACTAATCATGTTGAGATGCTCTTCCGATGTTGTTCTAGCTTTCATACTTGGTACATTTTGTACTAACGCATATTGCCTACATTCTAATCAAATGTAGGGTGTTGGAGATTGAGCTGCCTTGGAGGCTAGGTTCCTAAGAAGAAAGAAGACTTGAAGATTTGGTGAGTCCGCATAGCTTTGAGGACAAGCCCTTGTTTCCCTTTTATCTTATTTCTTATGTTTTAGACTTTATGTGGGCCGCATCCTCAGACTTTTAGTCATGAGTTTAAATAGATTGTTTGAGACAAAGTTTTAGTAAAGACTTTCGTTTTCTTATGAAAATGTTTTCAATTGATTGGTTCTAAAGAAAGTTTTCAATTATCCCGTACTTTTCTAGTATCTTATGTTATGGTTATGCTAAGGGTTTGTATGAGACCCATTTGGGGTCAAGTACGCCATGCTACGTCTAGGGGGGTACCCCTGGGTCGTGACATTTACGATTAGTGAAATCAACCAGGCAACATTCGCATGTAGACATGCATTATAATAAAGCAAGAAGAAACAGATATCACACAATCATGAAATCACAACAATCATCTACCTTGAACAAAGCTTGAATCCCCTAAGAAACTTGATTCTTCCCATTCCGGATTCGTTCCGCTTGTTCTTGGTCTACAAATAATCATAATAACACGGAAATCAATAAGCAATAACTAATTAACCGAATTACCAACAATCCTATCAACCCTAGTTCAAACCCGTGATCCCCATACCCAGATTAGGGCTTTCTCCACCATAATTTCTAGATCAAAACCCCCCCATCGATAATTATCCACTAGATTACATTCTCTGGATCAAAAAACACATTCGGGGAGTGAAAATCATACCATTAGCCACAAGAATGGTGGAAAACCATTAAGAAAACACATGTGTTCGTTCCTTAGCTCTCATGTTTGAAAAATGCAGAATAAAACGTTTTTGGGGTTAATTTGCGACTTTAAGTCGTGTGTGTCCCACTACGGTGGTACTCACCCCGCTACAGCGGCCCTGCCCTGGCGGGAATATTCTTGCCTTAGCTGTTTGCACGAAACCAGTGAGTTGATTTACGAATTCCAAACTCCCATTTCACAAAACACCTTCATCCTATGACACTTAGAAAATACCCGTTCATGCTAGGATCAATTTCGGGAGTTCTACTCTCCCGAATTCAATTCCATAAAGTCATACGGGTTCCTTAACATCCTAGCAATCTACTCATGTGATCTAGTTCATAATTAGATCACCCAATTGTTGCCTGATTTTCTTACACTTTAAAGACTCTAATTTCGTCCAAATCTGGACTATGTTGGGAAATTCCAAGTTACTACGAAAAAGTTTTCCGGTCCAAACTTTTTCCCCGTTGGCTTTTCTATAACGATGGAAATAGGTTGTTACAATAGATACCAATTTACCCATCACTCATCCCACAGTGACAAACTTAGGAGAAATAGACTAAAGAAAGAATAGAGTAGTACATGAATCAATGAACAACTGGGGATACTTGTCTCGCATGTCCTTCTAGGTTTCCCAATTAGATTCCTCAACTGGACGATGCTTCCATTGAAATTTCACGGACTTAGTCTCCTTTGTCCTCAGCTTAAGCACATCACGATCACGAATTGCAACTGGTTCCTCCTCGTATTCGAGGTCCTTCTCTAACACAATTGTGTCCAACTTAATAATGTAATCCCCGTCACCATGATATCTCTTTAACATGGAAACTATGGAATACCAGATGAAATACAGATAGATTAGGAGGTAAAGTCAATCTATAATCCACTGGCCCTATATATTCAAGAACCTTCAAAGGGACCAATATATCGCCCACTTAACTTGCCCTTCTTGCGAAATCTCATCACCCCTTTCATGGGTGATACCTTAAGAAGAAAATTCTTACAAGTTTGGAATGCCATATCTCTTACCTTATGGTCTACATACTCCTTCTATCTACTCTAGGCTGCTAAAAGCTTAGCTTTAATACTCCTCACCTTATCTTGAGCATCCTTTACTAAATCAACCCCCCAAAGGTTTCACATCTCCAGCCTCAAACCATCATATGGGTGATCTACATCCTTTCCCATAAGGTGCCTCAAATGGTGCCATATCAATGCTTGAGTGATAACTATTATTATAAGAGAACTAACACAAAGGTAAGAACTTATCCCAATGATCTCCAAAATCAATCACACTTGCCCTAAACATGTCTTCTAATACTTGAATAGTCTTCTTTAACTGTTCGTCCATCCGTGGATGGATGGCTATACTAAAAGTGAGTTGTGTGACCAACACATCATGCAATTTCCTCCAAAACTTGGATGTGAATTCGGTACCACACTCTGAGATGATATAAATGGGCACCCCGTGCTACCTTACTATCTCTTCCACATACACCTTAGCACATTTTTCAATATTATAATCTATTCTTATCAGAATAAAATGGGTCTTACTTAGTGAATCTGTCAACCACTACCCAAACAGAATCAAACATCCCCAATGTCTTGGGAAGACCAACCACGAAATTCATGGCTCTCCTTTCCCACTTCCATTCGGGAATTGACGTTCTCTGAAGCAAACTTGCAGGCCTTTGATGATCATATTTTACTTATTGGCAATTTTTTCACTTAACCACAAACTTCACCGTGGCTTTCTTCATGCCCGCCCACCAATAAATTAACTTCAAAACACGGTGCATCTTGGTCACACCCAGATGAATGGAATATCGCGAACCATGGGATTCTGTCAATAATTTTTGAATCAAGTCATCAACTCGAGAAACACAAATCCTTCCTTTAAAACTGAGCAAACCTTTTGCATCAAGAGTGGTCTATTGTGCCTTACCAATCACAGTCTTCTTCTTGAGTTCATTCAAATTTTCATCCTCAAATTGTTTGGACTTGATCTCCGCTATGAACGTGGCCCTATCTTCAATGCTAGCTAACGTCCTACCTTTGTTTGAGATGCCCAACTGCATGAACTTAGACTGCAAGGTCTGAATTTCCTTAGCCAAGGGTCGCCTAGTTATACTCAATATAGCTAAACTACCCATACTCACCGCTTTTCGACTGAAAGCGTCTTCCACAACACTGGTGTTTCTTGAAATACTCCTGAATAGCGGGCGTGATGTGCAAGCTGCCCGTAAGAACTCGACACTCCTCAGAGACTACACAAACTGGCCTCTCCTTCTCAATGATCATCCTGGCATCCCGGTATATCTGCCACTGATCGGATACGCACCACCTGTTAGGCTTCTCCGCAACTAGAGCCAAATTTTTGTTTGGCGGCACTGGAATGCTCCCCTCATAAGTGGCCTCATCAGAAGAGGCTGCCTTACCATGTGAACTCGACCCAGATGCGGAGCCAGAAGCAGAGACGAACTCAGAGATGGAAGTAGACCCAGCTAGTAATCCGATCAGTGTATCCTCCTCATTAGACTGGAGGTTAGTGACTACGTCGGGAACCACCTTCTTGGACTAATTTCGGGTAGTCTAGGGTGCTATGGGGGATGTCCTTCCAGTGGGGGGTTCATATGCGAGGTCATTCTCCGCATAAGTATCTTTATCAATTAATTTTTGGGTTGGTGCCATTGAACCTACCCTTTGCGGCGATGGCCGGAGCATTCTTCGGAGCCATGGTACCTGTGGAAGCATAGTTAGCACCAAAATAAACTAATAACACACTCAAAAAAAATTTAGAACAAAGAACGAACCAAAAGAAAACTAATTTTTTTTAGACACTGGCTTCAGTGGCCACCTACGGTGGGTACCTATAGTCTGTGGATCTCCTCCGTATGCCAGAAATCCCAAAACGTTGGGCTTTGATAGGAACCATGGATGTGCAGAACGGTCCGTAAATTGACCTACAGACCGTAGTCCACCTCCGTGGTTCCACACATAGGGGAATTGCTATGTGCCATAGACCACGGACCTGATCTATGGTCCGTAGGTTAACCCACGGTCCATAAAAGAGGTCTCATAGATTAAGTTTGTGCCAGGTATCTGACATGCCTCATGTTGAAACGAAATTTTCGACAACTTCAATCATTCATCCTCTGTCTAATCATGCATTTCAACACAATTTATGATAGTTTGTCATCCCTAGGGCTCCAATTATTCATTATTGAACATGTATTGCACACAAAACTAGGAATTCTAGGTCGAAACTTTCATTTAGACCATTTTTATTGAGTTATTTTATTACTAAGACAACACAACCACATTCTATCATCCCATGGGTGTTTCTATCATTAGTCAACCATCCCATGGGTGTTTCTATCATTAGTCAACAAGCAATTGCATACAAAAACAACCCAAGGTCAAGGCCACTTCGTAACTTCATGTATGGAACAATGAATACCTAAATTCAAAGTTAAAGTGAATTTGGTTACCTTACAAGTATCAGAAGTGGGTGATTGTGTTACGATATTGAACTTCTTAGATCTTTTGCTAGCCTTTTGACACCGAACCCGAACACTAGATACTCTACAAAATGGGGAATAAGGGAATTTGGGAGAGAGGAAATTGATTTGGGAATTTGAGGAAATGGAAGGGGAGTGATTTGTGGGATGTGGGTGTAAGATGGAGTGATTTTGGGAGAGGAAGGGGTTTAAAATGGTTGGGAAGGAAGTTTGAATGTGGGGGATGAAAATAAAAATGAAGGGTTATATTTAAAAGTTGTCCGGGTCGGGTCAGGCAAAACCTAGGTTTAGACCCACGAAACCCGGTCGATGGGGTCCATAGACCTCTGCACCTGACATTTTCTGTAGATTTTACTTTTCGTCCCTGCACATGTAGCAACCGTTAGGCCTTTTTTTTACATTTTATGGACACTTCTTAGACACGGACCCTGTGCTATATCTAGCCAACACTAAAATAAATAAAAAATTCACCTATCTAACGGGATACAAAAAAGCAATTAAACAAAGAAAACTACCGAACCGGAAAGAAAAACCTATAGTTGGCTAGATTGTACATCTTGGGTTGTCTCCCAAGCAACGCTTGATTTAATGTTGTGGCACGACGCAGGCCTCTTGATTACTCAGACTTCATCAAGATAGTAGGCCTCAACCATGTCTTGCACATTCTCCTTTCCCCATATAGACCTTAATCCCTTGTCCGTTTACCTTAAACCTTGTTCCCTCACTGTTTTCGAGCTCGACTGCTCCGTGAGGGACAACTTGCGTGACTAAGAATGGCCCGGTCCAGTTGGAGAGCTTTCCCGGAAACAAGCGCAACTTTTAGTTGAATAGAAGCACAAGATCACCCATGACAAATTCTCTCTTTTCAATCCTTTTATCATGATACTTATTCATCCTCTCCTTGTACAAGGCTGAACTTTCATAAGCTCTTAGGAGGAACTTATCAAGCACATTCAAGTCACTCATTCTCTGATTCGAGGCGGTGCCCCAATACAAATTTAGCTTCTTTAGCACCCACATAGCCTTAAGCTCTAGCTCTACCAGCAAATGGCAAGACTTCCCATATACAAGTTGGTAGGGGGACATAACTATTGAAGTCTTGAATGCGGTGCGATAGGCCCATAGAGTATCATCAAGCTTCCTTGACCAATCAGTGCTATTTTTGTATTCAAAGTCTTAGCCAGAATCTGCTTGATCTCTCTGTTGGACACTTCAACTTGCCCACTAGACTGCGGATGGTAAGGAGTAGCCACATTGTGGCGGACGCTATATTGCTCAAGTAGCGCTTTGAATAACTTATTACAAAAGTGGGAACCTCCATCTCTGATAATTGCCCTAGGTGTACCGAATCTGCAGAAGATATTCTTTTTCAGGAATGCGGTGACACTTTGACCTTTTTTGTTAGAAAGCGCAATTGCTTCCACCACTTTGAAACATAATCAACCACAACAAAAATATACTTCATCCCATGTGAACTCACAAATGGACCCATAAAATTAATGCCCCATACATCAAACAACTCTATCACCAATATCAGATTCATAGGAAGCTCTTGCCTCTTTGAAATTCCTCATTCTCTTTGGCAATGGTCACACAATTTGGTGAAATCATGAGCATCTTAATGGATGGTAGGATAGTAATACCCACACTGCAAAATTTTATGCACAGTCCGACTATGATGCCCACCAACAGGCGATGAGCGACATGCCTCTAGTATACTCAACATCTCGACTTCGGGCACACATCGACGAATAATCCCATCAGCACAACTATGGTACATGTAACAGGTTTTCGACCCGAAAAGCTCCACAGAGCTGTCGTATGCGGGTACTACGAGGCCCACGACTTTCTTGATCGCCTCATTCGGGTTAAGATGTCGCTAAAGTCTCTCCGAGGGTAGCGTATATTACGCTCGAGGTCTCTCGAGCCTCCTGTTGTACCAATGTCTCCGTTTTAGGGTTTAAGGAATAAGGTAATGAAATTCCGGTATGTAAGGCTCATCCCAAAAGAACTTTTTCACATCATGCATAAACTTTTTCCTTTGGTGAAAAGACAAATCTGATGACACCAGATCACTTGCCAAGTAGTTAGTAAAGTCTGTGAACCAATGAATCAGATCATGAGAAGCACCCAATACCTGTTCATTTGGAAAAGCATCATTGATTTCAGCCCTATCACCAAGCTTGAGCATAGCTTCTTCCTCCAATCTGGACAAGTGATCGGCAACCTAATTTTCAGTCCCCTTTCTATCTTTCACCACAAAGTCGAACTCTTGCAGCAACAATACCCATCTAATCAACCTCGGTTTTTCATTCTTCTTATCCATCAAATATCTCAATGCAGAATGATCAGTATGCACTATGACCTTACTACCAAGCAAGTAGGACAGAAATTTCTCGAATGTGAAAACCACCGCAAAAAGCTCATGTTCAGTCACTGTATAATTATTTTGGGCCACATTTAGAGCTTTGCTGGCATAGTAAATAGGATGAAGAATCTTCTCTCACCTCTATCCCAATACCACGCCACTCGCATCACACATTACCTCAAATGGTTGCCCCCAATTCGGTGAAATAATATAGGTGCAGAAACTAGCTTTTCCTTCAACTCTCCAAATGCTTTGAGACAAGTATCATCAAAATCAAACTTATACTCCTTTTCGAGTAGTTTTCACAATGGGTGTGCAATTTTGGAGAAATCTTTGAAGAAACTCCTATAGAAACCTGCATGTCCAAGAAAACTTCTAACACCTTTAACAGAGATAGGTGGTGGAAGTTTTTCTATTACCTCGACCTTTTCTCTATCAACCTCAATACCCTTCTTAGAAATTTGATGACCCAGAACTATCCCCTCTTTCACCATGAAGTGGCACATTTCCCAATTTAGCACAAGATTGCACTCTTCACACCGTTTCAGTACTTCGGCCAAATGGTCTAAACAATGATAAAAAAAAGTCACCTACCACTGAGATATCATCTATAAATACCTCAATAGTGTCCTCCACCATATTAAAAAATGTCGACATCGTACAACGTTGTAACGTCGCTGGAGCATTACACAACCCAAATGGCATCCGTTTGAAGGCAAAAGTCCCATAAGCGCAAGTGAATGTGGTCTTCTCTTGGTCTTTCGAAGCTATGGAAGTCTGATTGTAGCCCAAATAACCATCAAGAAATCAATACCAACCCTTTCTAGAAAGTCGGTCCAACATTTGATCTATGAACGACATAGGGAACTGGTCATTTTCTATCCAAGAATTTAATTTCCAGTAGTCCATGCAAACCCTCCATCCAGTCATGGGTCACATCGGAACAAGCTCTCTCTAATTAGGTACCACAGTAATCCCATATTTCTTGGGCATACACAGAACAAGACACACCCAACTACTATCTGCAATTGGATAAGTAACTTCAGCATCCAACCACTTGATGATTTCCTTCTTAACTACCTCTTACATAGGCGGATTAAGTCTCCTCTGCTGCTCAATATTAGGCTTGTGATCCGGCAGAGTTGGATTTTATGAAAACAAATGCCAGGAGAATTCCCAATAATGTCCACAATAATCAACCCAATAATACGCTTGAACCTTTTCAACACGAAAATCAATGCCTCAACTTGTGCCACATTCAAATCTACCGCATTGTTGACTGGTAAAGTACCATCTCTTCCCAGGAATAAATACCTCAAATGTGATGGTAGAGCCTTAAGCTCTAATTTCGGAGCCTCTGGAATAGATGGTCTTAAAGGTGGAGAGTCGCGATTCTTCATGTCTAACTAAAATTTCTTTGGTTTTGAATGGAAATCGAACCTATTAAGTGCGTCGACCAATTCATCATAGTCTTCAATCCTATCACCCTCGAAGTTCATCATTACCGCTGCTAGTTCATCCACACCCAACCTCTCTTCAATAGACACCTCACAACCACTCTCTACAACATGCGTCACCACAGATACCGATTTGAGCTCACTACTCTGCTTCGTGGACCAACATATATTGAAAGTTGCCTCTTCATTATTCAATTTGAATTTCATCAGCCCCTTTTCCTTATCGACCAACGCACGCCTAGTGTAAAGGAATGGTCTCCTAAGAATGATGGGAACCTCAAAATCAACCTCAAAGTCAAGAATCACAAAATCCGTAGGAAATATAAATGACTCCACTTTCACAAGCACATAGTGGAGAACGCCAATAGGTTTCTTCATAGTTCTATCGGCCATGAGTAGTCGCATCACAGTCAGTTTTGGAGTCCCTAAACCCAGCTTCTTGTAAATAGACAATGGCATAAAATTGATACTCGCACCCAAATCGCACAACGCTTTCGCAAAATGTAGCAATCCGATGATACAAGGAACAGTGAAGGCACCAGGATCCTTCTTCTTCTATACAAGGGACCTTGTAGCAATAGCACTACAATGTTGAAACTTATCATCATCTTCAAAATTCATGGCCCGCTTCTTAGTCACCAAGTCGTTCATAAACTTTGCATAGCAACGCATTTGCTCCAAAGCTTTTACCAACGACATATTGATGGAAAGTTGCTTCAACATACTAATAAACTTTCGATATTCTCCTTCTTCATTTCTCTTCAGTAACCTCTGTGGGAAGGGAGGTAGAGGTCTATGCATGGGGATAACTTCCTAGGTTATCTCTACTTCCTTCTCTGTAGCATTCTCGAACTCTCCTGTAACCTCGATCACATCATCATCTTTACTTGGTTCAACTTCATCCTCAGACGGCATAAGCGGATCAATGGTCTGCTTACCCCCTCGAGTAGTGACTGCCATACAATGCCCAACATTATTTGTGTTTTGGATGGTGTTACTAGGAAGTGTGCCAGGTTGACGTGGGTTTACTGTAGTCGACAACTGATTCAGATGCTGCTCAAAATGCTTGATTGACACTGCATGGGCATCAACTTTTTGACCAATACCAAAAAAGTCATTTCGCATGTCCTTCATATTTTCATCAGTCGAATCAAACCTCTTCATCATCTTCTGTATCATATCCTCAATACGTGACATGTTACCTCCAGCTTCCCTATTACAAGATACCTAAATTTGAGGGGGAACATAAGGCCAAGCCCTATCATTTATGTTTCCATAGTTGTTGCGATTGTAGTTCTTCTTGCGATTGTAGTTCACATTCCTGACATATTGACCCTCTCGATTGTAGTTTCCATAGTTCTGACCTTGGTTTCCTTGACATTGGTGCCAATTATCTGTATTGGAACCTTGGGCGTTGGCTTGGAAACCCCCCATCTGATCATTCACCGCATATGTATCCTCTTCATGGTGGCACTTCTCAACCAGTGGTGGATTTATGGTCAAATAATTCACAACATTTATCTTATCAGTACATTCGCTCACATGCTTCAACACCAACCCCAGTTCGGTCCTCATCTGAGCCATGTCCTCATGAATATCATCGGCAGATTGATTAGTTGTAGCTTGAACTGCAAACGTATTTCTCCCAGTATCTAACTTTCTAAGGCTCCAAGATTTATTGTTACGGGAAATGTTCTCTAGTTTCTCAGCAATCTCCTCAAAAGTGCACTCACCATATGATCCTTCTACAATAGTATCAAACACCGCCTTACTATTGTCATCCTGACCTCGGTAGAAGTATTCCTTCAACGACTCATCATCAATGCGGTGATTCGGGACACCTCTTATGAATGCAGTGAACTTGTCCCAAGAACTACTTACAAACTCTCTAGGTAGTGCTATGAAGTTGTTGAATTTATTTTTGTGGTTCAGGTTCTTTGACACTGGAAAGTATTTTCCCAAGAACACATCACGTAATTGTTCCCATGTGTAGATTGAGTTATAACGCAACTTAGTAAACCATACAACATCATCATGAGTCAGTGATAGAGGGAAGACTGTCAACACAATGACATCCATGTCTAACTCTGGTCGACCCACGAAACTCTTGCAAACACTCCACAACTTGGTCATATGCCCATGTGGATCCTCCGATGTCGAACCAGAGAACAAACACCTCACTATAAGTATCTGCATCAGACTGCTAGCCACCATGAATGTATGCCCCGTAGGTAGAACAATAGGTGCTTCAGATTCAGCGGTGTTGAAGTTGACCCTACAGTAATCACGCAGCCTCGGTTATGCTAGATTGTGTACCCTCAATACATCTCCCAGTACTTTTTCACCTTGAAACTGAGCATACTTGTTACCAACCCTAGGAAGCTGAAAGTCAACCCCATCACCTAGATCTCCTCATATATGATGGACTGGGAATCCCTGATTATTCATTCTTCGCAACGTTATGTTCAATTCTGGGTCGTAAGGAGTCAGTGCTACACCTTGATTTTGTGTACTTGGCATACACTAGAGTAGGAACCTGAGAGAAACAAATACAAAAGAAAAAGTAAAATTAGGAGATAATTGACTAAAGTTCAATAATGTAGTTAAACTTAATCTAAAAGCCTTATTCCCCGGCAGAGGCGTCGAAATTTGATATGGTCAAAATTACACTTCCCTAAAGAAGTATCAGCGATCGTTATCAAGTGAAGAATCCAACTTGGAGGTTGGGGTCGATACTAGGAGGAATATGGTTTAGACTTAAACTTAACTTACTAATATATTCATTTAGTCAATGTATTTCCGAGACAAGTAAAGAAATGGGAGGATTTGTGAAACAAATAATTGATTGTTGTTAAGTAACATGTGAGTAGGATTCCAACTTTGTTGTTATCAATGAGAGAAAGTAACTGGGGTGTAGGTGTTCCCCATCAGCTCATAACGCGGTAAACCTAGTAATAGTAATCCTTTCCTAGTGTATTACATGCAAAGTGATAAGTTAGGTATCTCTAATTCCTTGGTTCGGCAACTAGATAATTTCAGCCCGCACCTTGGTCCGGCTACGTGTATCTAATTTACCAACCCTTACCTTTACCTCATATTAGACATTACATCAATGTATGGCTTATTTCTCCACCTTGCATCAATTTACATTAGACTATTAGATAGTATCACACTAAATTTATGTTGATAATTATTTTCTTATTAACTACCTCCTTGGTCCGACAAGTAGCAACAAGGAGAGTTCTAATGTTAGCCACCGTTAAAAAGACTTCTAAACAAAAGAATTATCAATGCATGCAATAACACTATTCAAGAATTACCTAGTTACTTTTCATACGTTATTAATGGCTCATGGTTCCCACAACCCTAGTTGTGGATTTAGTTACTCATAGTAGCAAGAAAACAATTCATATTTTTAGATGAAGAAATCAAGAACTTACGTATTGAGAAGAAGAAACCCATAATCTCAACTTCAATGTCAAAGTCAAAAATCTTCAAAACGAACTTAGAAAATAAAGAATTGCTAAAATTGCAAGACTAGAACTAAAGTAATAAGGTATAACCCCCAAAAACAAGGATTACATGCACTATATATCTAGAAAAACATGTCCCAAATAAAAAGGAAATGAGTTAAGGAGATAAAGTTTTTGGACGCGGTTTCAATCCACGACACTGACCTACGGTCCATGGGCTGACCTACGGTCCGTAGGCCCCTTCTGTAGTTTGAGACTTAGGCAAATTTTCAAAGCTCAAAATCTCCACCTCTCAGTAACAATCGACAGCTCAGCAGGACGGACCGTGGTCCGATCCACGGTCTGTAGATCCTCCTCCGTAGCTCCATATTTAGACTTTCAAAATAAGCTACTACAACCCCATTCTCTGAATCATTTGACCGAATTGCAGGACAGCATGTAGGTCGATCTACGGTCCGTCGTTTGTAACCGTGGTTTCACACTTAGACAAGAATTCCCTGATTTTCCTTCAAGACATGCTTGTCCATGTACGCCTACTATCTACGAATTGTGAATGGACCTACGGTCTGTAGATCATGTCCATAGATTCCCTTTTGTGCACATTCTTCAACTGTGTCTCTCAACCTCCACGTCCTAACTTATTTCCTACAAACAATATAAAAATACATTAATACAAATACATAATGTCCCTAGATAGACACAACTCTTAACTGAGATGTAGTAAAAATACCGTAAACTCACGGTATATCACCTAGCAACATTGTCCAAAATTTGAAGAATGATGGTCATTGCAAGGTAGCCACAACTCGAGGAGGGAAGGAAACTATAGACCCTTCTATGTCGAATGGAGTGGAAGTGAAAAGGTACATGTAGAGGACAAAGTTGAGGATCCAAATGATCAAAATGTAAAGAAAGTCGAGGTGACTCAAAAGATTATCCTATGCCGAAACCTCCACCTCCTTTACCACAAAGGTTGGTAAAGAAGACAGAAGAAGGAAAATATGGCAGGTGTATACCTATGCTGAAGCAGTTGTCCATAAATGGTCCTTTGATTGAGGGACTTGAGTAAATGCCGAGTTATGCAAAATTCATTAAGGATTTGGTGACTAAGAAGCTGACTGTAAATTTTGAAGATGATGATAAGCTTCATCATTGTAGTGCTATTGCTACAAGGTTGTTGGTGCAAAATAAAGAGGACCCTGGAGCTTTTACAATCCCTTGTACGATTGGTATGTTTTACTTTGCCAAAGCTCTATGTGACTGGAGTGCTAGCACCAATTTGATGTCGCTATCTATATACAAAGAGTTGGCTTAGGAGCCAACCGGCTGCAATGTGGCTACTCATGGAAGACCGAACTGTGAAGAGACCAATTGGGGTGCTACAAGAAGTCCTTGTGAAAGTTGACTCATTCATATTTCTATGGACTTTGTTGTATTGAGTTTTATAAATTTTTAGCATTTTTATAGAAGTTTAGTTTTTATTTATTATTCGAGATTGGCTAGACTAGGGAAGAATAGGGTATGTGTCCAAAAAAAAAAAAAAAAAAACAAACAGAAAGCCGTGATGTTTGCTACTTGTGAAGAAATCAAAGAAAAGTCCTCAAAATATTTGTTGGTGCAATGGTCTAGTATTCCTATAGATTGTCCGTCGTTCAATCGACTGATAGTAGATGGCATTCGTAGATCCCAAGTATGTTTTAAAATTCCCCTATGTGTCAAGGAGAACTACAGAACCCATCGACAGACGATCGATTGACTCACGGATCATCGAGTGGATTTTGTGGGTCTGAGTTAGGGTTGATAGTCGACCCGACCCATGATTAAAATTTAAATAAAACCCTTCATTTTAGATACAGTACCCCTTTCCCCTCTAATTCCCAACCGTTACAAAAGGTTTTTCCACCCATAACCCACCTCTTCACTTACACTAACATCCCTTCAGATCCCCAACTACTCCTATATAATCCATCTTCCCCACTTTTCTTTGTACTTCTTTCATTTTCTTTCATCTCCCAAATTTTCTTTCCATCAGAAGCAAAAGTTGTGGGTTCGGTTTCATTAATCACTAGGATCTAAAGGAATCAGTAGTAACACACTAACCAACTTTGAAACCACTTATAAGGTAATTGATTTCAAAAGTTGAACTATTCGTTGCTTAGTTGAATTCAGAAAGTTACACTTGAACTTGGGTTTGATTTGTCTGTTAGATTTAGTTAATGTAATTCTAAATTATAGGGACGATAGTGTTGTGAGTGTGTTGAATAATTTGAATGAACCATGTGAATTTCTGTCTAGTTGGATTCTTAACTTAGGGTTTCAGTTAAATTTGATTGTAAGCATAAATTCTATTTTTGGAACTGTACGGATGATAGAATATCATGTTAAATAAGTTGAAATGCAAGTTCTAGGCATAGTGTATACGTTTAGTTTTTAATTTGACACTATTGCATACAAAGTGGAACAAAAGTTGCACCCAGTCTTAGTCGACGACCATGAGACACACCCCATGGGGAAACCTATGGACCATAGGTGCAGGTCTATGTATTCTGTGCGCAATTCTGTAGCCTATGTTGTGAACCACGGATGGATTATAGTGTGTTTCTCAATCGATGGACCTTTCTACTAGACAATGGTTCCAATTTAGGAGACCCGAAAGTTGGCTTCCTGACCTACGTTGGGAATGGACGTTCTGTCGTTCAATCGATAGTCCGTAGGTCCCAAAAACAACTACCACCACAATTTTTTTCTAGGTTTAATTTTTCTTCTAAATTTTTGTTTTAGGGTGTTTTGATTTCTTTGGGTACTAACAAGTCCCTTACAGGTGTGTCATGGCGCCCAAGAGTGTTAACACGTAGCTCATAGTGATGGTTGTCGGTTAGAGAATCTCCCAAATAAGAGTAAAGAGTTATTATTATATTTTTAAAAACATTGAGTTGTTATCTAATGTTTTATACACTTTATATTAATTGTATCTTTATTTTTGTTTTTATACTGTATTGAGTTGAGTATCCATGAGTTGAGGTTGAGTTGGGTGGAGATGAGATGAGTATGTTTCATTCTTTCGATGTTCAAGCTTTTATGTTATGTTCAGTGTTTCCCTTTCATGCTCGTACATTCGATGCACTAATGCCTTTTGGTCTTCATCGTTTCATGATACAAATACAAGACATTAGGGTAATCAAAAGTTGCTTCGTCAATACCACAGCAGTCCGAGTTAGCTTTGGTGAGGCTTCTTGCTTCCGAAGGAATTCATTTATCTATGTCAGTCTTCTCAGGATGTTGTAGGTCTTGTCCCGACTTCCATAATAGTTATTAGAGGCTTCATAGATAGACAATAGAGGTTTGCGAAGTCTTCTTCATTTTATGTCGTTAATGTTTTAGACTAGAGTTGCTTTCTTTTGGCCAGTGAATGTTTTATCACATTATGGGTTATTTCCTTTAAAGACATTTGATAAAAGTTCTGCTTATGAGTTTTATTAATTGTTGAGTAAGTTTTCTGATGAGAATTGAAATGTAACACCCCATAGTTTAGTAGGCCAATTAGGGCTAAGTAGGAGGGCAACAAGTCAAGATTAGAGGGTAAGAGCCAAGGCAAGAGCCAAGGGCCAAGGGGAAGGTACCAAGCCTGCCCAAGCTTCCCCAAGAACTGCCTCACCTTCACGACCACCACCACGGACAGTGGTAAGGACCACGGCTCCTGGTGTGGCCCATGGTGGCTAAGGTATTAGCTACCCTTGAGGCTACTCATGATGGCTCAACTTCACGAGCCACTTCACGGCCAGTGGTGAAGACCACGGCTCATGGGAAGTCCCGTGAAGCTGCCTCCAACTTTTGAAGGCCATGTTTTGGTGGCATAACCACTTGGCCCAGGGTCACTGGCAGTTCAACGGCCAGTCGTGAGGACCACGACTCATGGAGCCTTGCACTAGGTTGTGTGATTCATAACGTTTCAAAGAGACTTCATCCAATTCTAAGCGTCAACGATCGTTAATCATTATATAAAACAACTAAATGAGTTGGGTTCGAATCGCAAAGGGAGCGATATGTGTTTAAAAGTCAATTAGGAAGTACGAACACGATCAAATTAGTCATAGGAATAAAAAATATCGAACAAAAACATCATTTAAATTAGGGGGTGACACAAATGTCAAAATGGGAATTTTGGTTTTGATTATCTACTACAAACATGCGCAACCAGTACGAAATAACAATAATGAGACGGGTTCTTGGGATGTGATTCAATTATAGGTAAATATAGACAAATGGTAATTGCAACTATTAGAAAATAGCTAGATATAAGTAAGCAAGCTGGTCTATAGAAGAGATAAACTTTCTCTCAAACAATTTACCCTAATTCAAGTTGATTTCTCTCGAACATTAACAATCATGCAAAATAGGAACATCCTACTCCTTAGTCCATTCACTCTCTCGAGCCGAATTTGTGGAATTGGGCTTAGGATTCACTCTCTCGAGCTGAACCCATGTCAACCCAATACCCATTGACCATCAATAACAACCGTAGTTCTAAAACCTCTCTCTTGAGCAAGCCAAGAACATAAGGCTAGAACTGCATTTGCAACTACAATTCTTAAATTAAACCACAATTAATGATTAAACTAACTTCTAAATAGCATTTAAACTAACATATTAGCAATACCCATAAACTAAATCAGCCCATAACTACATAATCACACCCCAAGAATTGGGGTTTTAGCTAGACATCATAAAAATGTAAAAACCATTACCAAATTGATAATCCATCAACTGGGTAAGAGTAGATTTGTCCTTACAATGCTCCAATTCGAAGAATCTCAAAGACCCACTTCCAATTCTGAAGAGCAAAAAACTTCAATCCTTCCATGCATAGGAAAAACAAAAGAAAACTTGTGTCACAGTTCAAAACTTAAAAATAGATTACATAAAAACTGTGAGCTAAGATAAAATACTAAACTAAATGTTCAAAAATGTATTTATAGTCGCCAAAAATGTTCTGTAAAGAATCCATCGGTGAAGTAAGTCGGGCTCGCTGAGCCACCCTTTGGTCAGTTCCATCACCTTTCTGCCTTGGCATTCAGCATCCTCAAGGTCTGTAACTTTGGGCGATCCAGCACTGCATTGCAGAACTACTCTGCTATCCGCCGATTGCTCCTTTCCATCGCTGACTTGATTTCCTCCCTAAGGGCTTGGCACACCGGAACTTTAGGCCGTCAAATAACCATTTGGTGATCCTCCAAGTGACCTAGGCGATCACCAAGCATCCTTTCTTTATCTTTTCAGCGTGTCTTGTTCCTTTTTCCTTGTTAGTGTCCTTGATTTGTTCTTCAATCCATATGAGAATCAAGGGTTTTACATCAGTTATTGATACAAAATAAGCATTTGAGGACACTAATTCTATATAAACAAAGCTCCAAATGAGTCCAAATCTCTTACTTATCAACACCCCCAGCATAAACTTTTGCTTGTCCTCAAGTAAAACACAAGTTCAGCCGTTCAAAAAGGATATCTCAAATAGTTCTACAAAAGACTCAATCATGAATGCACTCAAAGAATCAAGTTGTGACTCACCATCATCAAAGATTCTCAAGTTTGCAATAATTTCTTAAAATGCAAGTTCAAGTTCAACAAAGGTACTTAAATTCTCTCACAACAAGAATGAATCCTTATTCACACACAATTTTTCAACAAATGATAGCTCTGGAATCATATACAACTCTCACACTCAAAAAGATGAACACATGCATGACTTCACACATAGGTTTGGCCTTATTTTCCAATCAACATTTGTTTAAGCTCACTCAAGATCAAAAAGGTCTTTTCAAGGCTTGTAACGGGGCTGAGTGTAAAGGTATTGTCATTTAGGCTCACTTGCTGCTATCCTCATGAAATGTTGTATGAATATCACTTTATTTCCTTTTCTTCAACATTTTCACTCATGATCAAAATTCACCCGCCATTATTCACTTCCAATGGAATACCGGACACCCCATTTCTTTTGCAACTTTCACAACGTTTATTTCACAACGTTTTTATTATTTTTCTTTTTCAATCTTTTTTTTTTGTATGGAGAGGTTCCATATTTTTCAACACCATGGATCAAGGGGGAATTCTTCATACTTCTTGATTTACCTTCTCTTTTCACCACACCCCCAACTTAGGCTTTTGGCCTAAGTTGGCTATACTCAAACAAACCACACTTCATGATGATTATGGGTGAATGGATAAAGAGGGGTTACAATTTCATCAAGTTTCTTCCAAGAAAAGGATAAGGCTCAAAAGGGGTTTAAGCAAAGTTCACACACTCACAAGGTTGGCCACAAAAGAGGTATATTGTCAAATTGCTTCACTCATCAAAATTGTTGCCTAAGATCATTTCAAGAGTTTGCATCACTTAGTCAACCCGACCAACGGGGAAAATTCTAGGTGTCATAACACAAATTTCACGGTAAGCTCATCACACAAGGCATTGGCACAAATATCAAACAAGACTCCACATTTTCGCTAATGTGCAATGTTCATCACATGAGACTCATTCGATAATCGGCTA
Source organism: Solanum tarapatanum (assembly GCA_029582485.1). Taxonomy (NCBI): domain Eukaryota; kingdom Viridiplantae; phylum Streptophyta; class Magnoliopsida; order Solanales; family Solanaceae; genus Solanum; species Solanum tarapatanum. The sequence goes on along the minus strand of JAJOOB010095581.1, from coordinate 8,829 downwards.
GTAACAATGAGATGCAAAAAGTCCACATATTGCCTATGCAACTTCATTTGGCCTCATCATATCCGTGCATTATTTTTGTTCGATTAAGAGCACTATTCAAGTCATCAGTATTGATCATAATCGATACTGAAATTCGTACAAGAACAACCACAATCACACACAAGAGGTGACAATATTTATTAGATCGGTCAAAACCATTTCTATTCAAAACAAGGAGCCATAAGCTCAAACATCCACAAACAATATCAAAACACAATGTAAGCACAAAAAAACCCAATATATACAAAAGAAAATAGTCACAATAGGTAGATATGGAAATACCTCACCCCACCACAAATAAAAAGGCAGTTGTCCTCAAATGCAAAAAAAAAGTAAAAAGTCAATAAAAATGACAGAGAGGGAGGTGAAGAAGGGTGCTATCTACACAGTCGCACCATTTGTCGGGGCATGAGTGCCCAAGGTAGAAGCAGCACTAGAACCAGCCATGGTGGTGTCTGCCAATGAAATCTGCACGGCTGACTCTACCATAGCCCTCTCAACCTCTGTAAGGCCCTCATAAGTAGCCTCTTCATTGACATCAAGTTGCTCCTTATCAATCTCAACCTCAAACTCGGTAGTAGCTACCTCTTCATCTCAAACCTCATCTCTGGTGGTAGCCGCAGGCACATGTGTATCAGCTAGCATATCGGGTATCTCCACAGTCCCAAAAATCATGGATATATTTGTGGACTTCAGCTGGTCCACATCCTTTCTCAGCTTAACAATTGTGGCCTTTAGAGTCGTCACCTCATTAGTGGCCCCCTGGCCTCGCTCACACACCGCTATCCTTACCGCAAGGGCATCAATACACACACTAAGTGCTGTCACAATAGCGGAGAGGGACCTCTCAATCATCTCAAGGAATGCATACTCAAGCCTGGAGGCACGCTTATCAGCAGAATGGGCAAGACCCATTCATAGTATCGCAGCCTAGGAGAGAGGAGGTTGGAAAGTAGTGGCATTTGTAGTAGACCTAGGAGACATGGCAGGTATAGAGGGACTAGGAGTCCAAGAATGAACATTACTAAATATACTTGAAGGCCCAGGGGACAAAGTAGGCAACACTGCCTTTGTAGGTAAAGTCTCAATGTGCACAGCCGGGGAAGAATCCATAGGGGCTGCCTTCTTCTTCTCACCTTCTTCTTTCAAATATTCAGCCTCTATCTGCTGAATGTCACTACAGGAGGTGGGTATAAGTTTCACGTCCTTTTTTTCATCGCGAGGCACCCAGGCTCATCTGCACAACTTGGTAATCAACACCAAAAACGGGAGTGATGTTTGATGTTGCCTAGCCCTCATATCTATCTAAGGCCAACAATCATACACAAGTTGGGACTGCTTCTGTAAATGATGCAACCAAGACAGGCTGCCTTCGTGTGGCAAAAAATAGACTCATTCTGGAATGGCATGAGAGTGTTGGTGATAAAGCCAAACCAGTACCTCGCTGCTACATTTAGGCCTTTCTTTTCTATAGGTATTCCAGCCTCCAACGACCGAGGAGTACCATTAGATATTATAGGGGCCAACCGCTTTTTCAGAGACTCCAATGACATTGTCTTGATCATATATTGATAGTCATCTGAGATGTTGCTGGTGCACTCCAAAACTGCATTGATGGCATCACTGTCACATTTTACCTTCTTACCCCTGATGACCACATAGTCAACCGGTTTGAAAGATGCTACCTTCCTCTTTCCTTGAGCTACTAAGGCTCCGTACGTAGTGTAAAACTCCCGGAACCAATTAGGAATGTAAGGGCCACGGGGTTTTGTGAACATCTGAAACTTTTGGGACCTAAAAGTGTGATAGATATCTGGATATTTGTCTATCACACCATCTGTAGACTGTCTTTTTTCTTCAATGATGGTCCTCAATCCCTCAGCCGTTAATCTGTTCGTGGACTAGGGAGGAGGACACTGTGCAAGTAGTTCTTGGACCACAGGCTGGTCTGTGACAGGAGGATGAGTAGCAGTCTGGGGTATCCGGATCCTAGACGGATCATGCATCCTCTTGGAGTGAAGTTTAGCTCTCCTGGACAATAATAGTTGATCATCCTTAGGCTCAGAAGTGGGAGCCTGAGGGTCCCGTTGCTCACCCTCACTCTCAAAAGTGGTGAGATGCGTGGCAAATATTCTATCACTGTCGGAGATGACCTCCAGTGACGCAGGAGCAAGTGCCTTGCCTTTCCCTTTGCCCTTCCCACCTGTAGTAGGAAGTGTTGTTGTCTTTGCCAAAGATGCAGCTTCATCCTCATTTATTGTAATTCCCTTCGCCTTCTTGCGGGGTTACATGTCTCGGCCTGCTACTTTTGGTCTAGCCTTATCTGCAACATACATCAGAAATAGTTAGAAACAATCAAAGAAAAGTATATAAAACAAGTTACAGAAAGACTCAACGAACTGATCGGCGAGTCGCCGAGTCACTTAGGCAAGCCAGATTAGGCTCGTCGAATCAACTAGCTCTAAAATTTCCTAGAAAAATGGCATGTCGGCGATGAGAAGGGCCTTTTGGTGAATCACCAACATCATTCGGTGAGCACAGATTTGCCCCCCGATAATCACAGTGCATTTTAGGGGTTAGGGGAGCAGAAAAGGTTATCAAAGAGACTTTCAGCGAGCACAGATTATCCCACCGAAATCACAGTGCATTTTAGGGGTTAGGGGCACAGAAAGGGTGATCAAGGAGATTTTTGGTGAGTCTCCGAGTGAACTCAGCGAGCTCAGGCTTCTCGCCAAAAGTTAGAGAACGAAACTCAACGTTTCCATAAATTTTAAGGCGATCAAGGGTGATTTTGGCGAACCGCCGAGTGGTTCGGCGAGCTCGACCCAGCTCGCTAAACTGCTCAACGTGCTTATTTTCAACCCCAACTTCCAAAATCAACCACGCAGCCCGCGAAAAGTAAATCAAATAACACACATTATCAATTAAGCCCAAACCCATTAGACCCATGCCACTGGGGTACTCAGACTTCCCCCGGTTTGGCCAAATTTGGCCATTTGATGACTTTAGCCCTTAATAATGACGTCAAAAGCTCCATCATTGGGAAAAGCACATCATTTAGCACAATTTGGATTACTCAGACTTCACCCGACTAGAATCAACAAAAATTAAGCACCACCCACAAGATTACAATCAATTTTAAAGTATAAAATTTGGGAAATCAACCACTCATGCAATTTAGGCATGATATCAAAATTAAAATAGGCAAACAAGCACACATATACTAATTTAGAGAGGCCCAACACACATCAACACAATTTATAATAGAGCATTTCATTTCAACCGCTATTTACGAGTTTGGGGTTCAAAAAAACCAACCTTTATGCCGAAAGATGAATTTGTAAAGCTAGGAAACAAAGTATCCTACTCCGTACACAGAATCAAAAACCAAAAAGCAAGAAAATGCAATAATATAGGAAATTTGAAGTGAGGGTGCGATTGTATTGAAGTTAAAAGTGAGAGAATGTAAAGGAGTTTGAAAGTTTAAGCCTTTAGCCTTTTAAAACCGTTCAGTTCGCGCCCTTTCGGCGATATTATTTTTCATTCTTGGGGTTTTCCATGGTATCACTAGGCAACCCCCTTTTTGTCTTGGGTAGAGACGAGACAACATATGACCCATTTGGGTCTCCAGAAGCTTAATCGACATAGAATGAGAGGCATTCAAATGATTTAGCATCGAGACATTCTCTTTTATCTCTTTCAAAACTCTGTTGTGTTCTTCGACTTTGTGATGAATGAGTAAGAGTACCCCTTCTATCATCCCACCCTTATACTCCTTAGGCTTTCCACACTCGTGAGGGGGAATGTACCTATCTTTCTTTTTTTGTACAGTACTTCCAATTCAATGATCTTTTTGGCCAAGAGATTCAGCTGAGTCAACAGTTTTGCCAAATTCTGGTCCTTTTCTTTCTCACTGTTGGTCTTAGTCATGTGATCGAGGAGTTGGGCGACCACCTGGAGAAAGCAAGTCAGCCACTCCTCTGTTTCTAGGACCAAGACCTTTGTAGAAACTTTCCAGTAGCATCTTATCTGGGATTCCATGAGATGGGCACTGAATCAATAGTATGTTAAACCTCAGCCACAACTCCTGGAGCGTCTCACCTTCCAAGTGTGGGATGTTTAGGATATTATCACTGAGAGTCATCATATTCATTGGAGAGTGTTTCACTTCGTTGTCATTGTTTCTTTTGATACTCATTCATTCAGTTTCAAATAGCTACACACAAACAAAAACTGAAAGTAAGTAGATTCAACTATGACTAAAAAGAACAAAACTCAACTTCACCACAAGAATCTCAAACAACACCACTCCCCGGCAGCGACATCATTTTGATTACTAACATTTCAAAGACACTTCATCCAATTCTAAGCCTCAATGATCGTTAATCAGTATATAACCCAACTAAATGAGTTGGGTCGAATCCCATAGGGAGCGGTATGTGTTGGAGAGTCAATTGGGAAGTACGAACATGACTAAATCAGTCATAGGAATAAAAATTAACGAATAAAAGCATCATTTAAATAAGGGGGTGACATGAATGTCAAATTTGGGATTTTGGTTTTGATTATCTACTACAAACAGTGGCAAACAATACCAAATAACAATAATGAGATGGGTTCTTGGGATGTGATTCTATTATAGGCTAATATAGACATATGGGTAATTGCAACTATTAGAAAATAGCTATATATCAGTAAACAAGCTAGGATATAGAGGAGATAAATTTTCTCTCAAACAATTTACCCTAAACCAAGTTAATTTCTCTCGAACATCAATATGCATGCAAAATAGGAACAACCCACACCTTAGTCAATTCACTCTCTCGAGTTGAACCCATGTCAATCCAATACCCACTGACCATTGATCAAAAACCTTAGTTTAAAAACCTCTCTCTCGAGCAAGCCAAGACCACAATGCTAGAACTGCATTTGCAACTACAATTCTTAAATGATTCTGTAATTAATGATTAAAGTCACTTCTAAATAACATTTAAACTAACAAATAGCAATACCAATAAATTAAATAAGCCCATAATCACACCCCAAGAATTGGGGTTATAGCTAGACATCATAAAAACGTAAAAACCATTACCAAATTGATTATCCGTCAACTAGGTAAGAGTAGATTCATCCTTACAATGCTCCAATTCGAAGAATCTCAAAGACCCACTTCCAATTTCTCAAAAGTGAAAAACTTCAATTCTTCCAAGCATAGGAAAAGCTAGAGAAAACTTGTCTCACAGTTTAAAATTCAAAAAAATATTCAAAGAAAAACTATGAGCTAAGATAAGATATTAAACTAAATCTTCAAAAATGTATTTATAGTCGCCAAAAATGTGCTGCGAAGAGTCACTCGTCGAACTAAGTCGGGCTACCCGAACCACTCGGTGATCCGCCCTTTGGTCAATTCCATCGATTTTTTTCCTTGTCATTCATCATCCTCAAGGTCTGTAACTTTGGGAGATCCAGCACTGCATCACGAAACTACTCGACGATTCATCGACTGGTCCTTTCCATCGCTGACTTGATTTCTTTCCTCAGGGATTGGCACACTGGAACTTTAGGCGGTCAAATAGCCATTCGGCGATCCGCCAAGTGAATTTGGCGATCACCATGCTGCCTTTCTTCATCCTTTCAGCCTGTCTTGTTCTGTTTTTTCTTATTAGTGTTCTTGCTTTGTTCCTCAATCCATATACCTGAGAATCAAGGGTTTTACATTAGTTATTGGAACAAAATAAGCATTTGAGGACACTAATTCTATATAAACAAAGCCCTGAATGAGTCTAAATCTCGGACTCAACACTGCCCAATTAAGGACTTTTTGGGAAATTCCAATTGAGGGGGCATTAAGTGAGGTCATTTTGTCTAAGCTTTGTACACCTATATAAGTGATTTTAACCCTTTAAACTCACCATTCAAGTCATTATTTGCCTACAGCCAAAGTAAATTCCCAAAAGCTCTCTTCTCAAATATTTCTCTCACTAGAAGAAGAAGAAGAAGAAGAAGAATAAGAGGATGAAGAAGAAGAAGAAGATGAAGAAGAAGAGGAAGAAGATGAAGAAGAAGAATAAGAATACGAAGAAGAAGAAGAAGAAGGAGAAGGAGAAGGAGAAGGAGAATGAGATGGAGAAAGAGAAGGAGAAGAAGGAGAAGAAGAAGTAGAAAGAGAAGGAAAAGGAGAAGGATAAGGAGAAGAAGGAGAAGAATAAGGAGAAGAAGGAGGAGGATAAGAAAGAGAAAGAGAAGAAGAATAAGTAGTAGTAGAAGAAGAAGAAGGATAAGGAGAAGGAGAAGGAGAAGAAGGAGAAGAAGGAGAAGAAGTAGAAGAAGGAGGAGGAGAAGGAGAAGGAGAAAAAAGAAACAGAAGGAGAAGAAGTAGAAGAAGGAGGAGAAGAAGGAGAAGAAGGAGAAGTAGGAAAACGAGAAAAAGGAGGAGGAGAAGAAGAAGGAGTAGGAGGAGGAGAAGAGGGAGGAGGAGGAGAGGAAGAAGAAGAAGAAGGAGGAAATTAAAGCTAGGTTAAAGGTCAAGGGTCAATTCCTCCACTAAAGCTTAGCATTGTGCCTTGTTGTTTAGGTATGATAGCTTTGAACCTTTTATATCTTTCATCTATGGAGTTCCTTCAAAACTCATTTTCAAAAGAAATAAAGATATCCCACATTGTTAAGGTTTGATTCAAAAGTAATGGGTTCCTTGAAAAGAAGATTCTAAGGGTTGAATTATGTTATTATACACATGAATTGATGATTTACTATAGTTTTTAAGATGTATTCCCAAGAATCTATGAAATTCCCATATTTCTCAAATATTATGATATGATGTGGGTCTTTATTGATGAAGGGTGAATTTGATGAATTGATTCATGAGGTGATAAAATCACATGATTTATAATGATATCCATGTCTAATGCTTGAATTTAGGATGTGTTGATTGAAAGTAGGTTTTGAACTTTGAAAGAGTCAAGTCTGAGATTATGCATGTATTTATGAAGTTTATGTAAATGCTGTGAGAACACTTTGAGAGTGAAGTGTTAATGATTATGTTGTCGTTGTGGGCTGATTGAAAGGTTATTCTCATGAACTCATAATGAACTTAATGTAAAAGGTTTTCTCACATAATGAAGATTATAAGGTTGAAAGTCTTTTCTCACCTAATTGAATCTTAAGAGTAAAAGTTATCATGGATGGTGATGAGTACTCACTCATGGTCTAAAGAGCTACTATAATGAATTAACTTAGATTGACTGTCAAGGACATCTTACCATGAGACATGAGTTAAAGTAAAGACTTAATAACTAACTTGTAGGATTTATGTCTAGCACCGAGTGGATATTGAAATGAGATGGAAGCTCACACATAGTTGAGTCGGGGCTTCCAAAATGGGAACTCTCACCTAGTAGAGTTCGGGTTTCCGAAAGTATGTCTCATGAAATGGAAGCCTTCACCTAGTGGGGTTTGGGTTTCTAGTATCAATCTCTGCATCCCATAAACTATGTTCCCCAGATGATACTTAGCTAGTGGATCCACCTAAGCTAACAAATCGGTTCTACCTTATGCTAGTAGCACTACAAGAAAAACACCCTCTAAGGAAGGGAAATCTGGTCCCAAAAAGTCCAAATCTGGTCCTAAATAGTCTATTGCGACAAGGAAAGGCTGGTCGCCTCCCGTCCCAATAGGCCTCTTCGCTAAAGGTCAATTGCGACAAGCTCCGTTAGCTGGTCCATAAATGTTTTTAGAGACGGAAGCAAAGCTGGTCGCAAAAGTAATTTTAGAGACCATATATTTCATCCCAAATAGTTGATTTTCTTCTTTAAAAACTAGTTATTTTCTGGTCATTAAATCCCTGTAGCGACGAGAAACTACCTCGTCGTAGATCACTTTTTTGTGACTGGTAGCTACCACATCCTAAATTAACCTTTAGGGACGAGAAATTGTTTCGTCCTAGATGAACTTTTAGGGACGAGCAACATTTTTGGTCTCTAATTGACCACCAATGTTTCTTACGTTTCGTATCACAAAATTAAAAATATTTATCAATAAACATAAGATTGCGACAAAAAGTCTTCAAGCAAAAGGCTGATAAAAATATAAAAATTGGGTCACATCCCATGATGTTAATTTCAATATTTTCTTAACAAAAAAGCTTAGCTTATCAACATCTCAAGCTAGACTATGATATCAAGTTTTGCATAACTTCCATAGCAAAATAATAATAGTCTTTTGCATCTTCTAAACTTGCATCTTGACTTGTAACTTCAATCTTCAAAATCTGTAAGTACAAAATATTTGAAAAGACCATAAGTAACCATTGGTATAGATAAGGAGTAATATGTAAATTTTACACCAAAATTAGTTAAACTGCTTATCGCAAAAAAACTCTAAAACTCAGCGAGAGCATGCGTTGTATCAAGAGAAGACAATAGAGGCAATTCCGCAAGGAACTAGTAGCAGCATGATAGAGGTCTGATTTTAGATCTAAATTCTAATCAATTACTGTTGCTGAAACTTTCTAGTTAAGAAGTGTGAAGGACACATCTAATTGGAAAGAAATTCTATGGACATCAGGAAACACTCAATCTGCCACTGATTAGCATTTGAGACTCTATGAATTAGATGGTAGCATAATTGGATAAACATAGCGAGGTTAATGCTACAGATTAGAAGGAGACTTATCTAACCTTGCCAATTGCAGATATTGTGTTCCCAGCAGCATCAAGAGCATCAATCTTTTCACGAATGCTATGGCTCATTCCAGCCATCTCTGCAATACCACCAGCATTGTCGCTGATAGGG
>JAJOOB010095580.1:0-21996 GCA_029582485.1 Solanum tarapatanum | reverse complement strand
AAAAAAAATTATTATTGTTTGAACATTACTTTGTCACATGAGATTATATATTAAATACAATATTAATAATATATACACATAGACAAAACTATACCAGGATAAACAAAATATAAAGTTTAATTAACTGAGAAAATGTGATATCAACTCAATAAACGATGTACAACTATAAATTGTAATAGTGATTGAAGAATATAATAATGCTACAAAAAGAATATTATATTCACCTTGGTATAAAGTTTAATCGTCATATTTGTAGCTCATATGATATCACTCAATTTGACCTCGATAAACAAGTCATCATATGACAATTCACATTGACCATTTACAAAAGTTTGCACTTCATTTTTTTTATATTTAATTACTTATTCAAAATTATATTTTAATATAATTAGTATTATTTTACAACAATTATATTACACTCAATATATGAAGCTATTCATGGAAAGCACTTCGTATGAAGCTCTTTATGGAAAGCATTGTAGATATCCATTTGGCTGGTTCATACCAATGGATGTAGAATAATTGGGCCCTGCTGACACCTAATATGGCTCTTGTGACTGATTATGTCTATTTTGAATAACAGAGTAGTAACTTTACTTCTTGACAAAGCACATCAGAACCATGTAACTGGAATTGACATGCTAGTTGATTCAAATTTTATTTATATACTATCTTGTTCATTTAGCAACTACTGACATATAATATTTCACTATTTCATATAAGAACAGAAATGTAGTTTCAAGAACATAAATCATTCAGCTATCTGTACATCGACTATCTACAAGCAAGGAGCGGCAGAAAAGAATGCTGCCCATTCATGGCTTCCTCAATATTGACTTTATGTTCTGAGAAATTTTAAGGATACATCACTCAGACCAGTAAACTCATTTGACAGAACATAAACCAATGCTATCTATTGTACATTATCTCTACCTATACCACACATAATGAAAGCACCACGGCAATGTGTCTCCTTCAGACAGATACCAAGCCTTCAGGAAGCGAGTCATTGGTGTTCTCTGGTGATATAAATCTACGACAAGCATAGATTACAGCAGAATGGAATGCCGATGTGTTCTCCATAAATACAAAGTGACCAGCCTGCAAGATAGAGAAGGGTTTTGTCAGTAACTGGGGATTATCCCTGGTGCTTCACTTTATACTACTATGTAGTTTCGGGAAACAATAATTAGAAGTAAGATTATTTTCTAAAGAGGGGCAGGAAAAGGGAAAGAAAGAGAGAACCTGAGGGACCCTAATGATTTCACATGGAACCTTCATATTCTTCCTTGCCTGTTGCGCTCCTTGGTAATTCATCCAATCTTCATGTCCATATATGAAAGCTGTTGGCACCTTCCAATCTGGTGCTCTGTGAATATAAGAAGTCCGAGATATTAGTAGAGAATCGCAGCTAAAATTCTTATCAAGGTTTAGAGAGTCTAGTTACTTGACAATTTAACATCATGTACCCCTAGCTAGTTCTATTTTGACTGGAATATCTAAGAGGCTTCTGAAATCCCAAAGCCCCATAAGAATAATGTTAATTCAAGATTTATTAAATAACTTTGTTCATAGGGAGGAGCATGGTGTGTAAACATCCCGGGCTGCGTAGAACGTACCAAGGGCAGAAATGGTTCATTAAAAAAAATGGTCCACTAGAATTTCAAGGAATTCACAGCAAGAATGGAAGTCAAAATCCAGGTACTGTTGGGTCAATATGTCCTGAATCCAGGCATAATTTGTTGGCGTTTGGACATGCGATTTGGCCATGAAAATTGTGAAATATGAAACAAGTTGCTTTTGTTTTCAAAGTGAAAAATGGCATTTGGAAATTGGAGTTGTGTTCCGACATGAATACAAATTGGAGTTGTTTTTGGACTTTTGTGAGTGATTTGGAGTGAAAAAAGTAAAACAACTTTCTGGTGTTTTTCAAATTCCGGAATTCAACTTGTGAAATGTCGAGTTGAATTCTGGAATTTTCTGAAATTTTATGGCCAAACATGATTCCCCGAATTCAACTCTGAAGAAGTAAAAATATTCATGGTCACACGGCCACTAAATGCTTCATAGCATAAAAGAGGTCAAATGCTTACTGACACGTTAAATAACAGGTATCAAGTAATGTGAACCCCATCCATCAGCTGAATACTACAACATTCTTTACATATTTTGTTTGAGCTTTACTAACTTTTATGATCTCATCTTACAGACTATTAACTACACACAGAGAATACCATGCCAAATCATCTTGGTTACCGAAATATACTTATTCCATCAAACAAGTGAAATAATTCTCCCTGGCATTTCACTTTACCACAATGAATAAATCAATCAACTACATCTCACTCCTAAACTAGCTATCAACTATACCTATTCCTCTCATATCAAGCCTACTTTATTACAATATAAAATAATTTGTATTTCAAGGGATACTTGAGGTTCTCTAGATCTCATATTTCCACTAGGACATAAATGTCTCTTAAACAGAATAAGAAAGACTCCAGGCGCATATAGGACCGAGAGAAATGTAACAACAACCGAACATGATTTTACAAGTTGGTATAGCCTAAATAGATGTTTCACTTCAATTGTGTTATGTTCCTAAGCTAAGACCTGCACTGACTCAGAGAGAGATATAGGTCTTCGGTAACTTTTCTCAATGTGATTTTAGCACTACCTTGACCTCTATTATCAGTTTCATTCGCTGTATTATAGCACCTACAATGCCAGTTCATATAGAGGTCTAAACAGGAGATGAGGATCAATTTAACACAGGCAAAGATTAAAATATCAAATATCACAAAAAGTGTTATTTAGTTTATAATGGTTGTATGCTAGTCATCATGACCAGTTCAAGAATTTCCTTTTCTTTAAACGACAAGAGGGTGAGGGCTCCTAGCAATGGCAAATTAGTATACAATTGCAAATAATTACTTATTAAACCACATCAGTCCTGCCGTTTTTTGAATGCTTAAAATTACAGTGCCTGGGAATCAGACAACGTTATTTACTACATCTTCATTGCCCTCATCCTTTTTGGAGAATAAATTCCCATGTAGTTGAGGCTTACTTACATTTAGTTGCTTGAATTAACTGCATAACTGAACCATCCAATTGTTTTACTCATTTACATCCTAAAGTCTGTCTACACAGTGCAAATTCAATTGAATTAGCATTCTAAAAATAAGCTGAGGAATAGTTCTTATTAGCTTCCGAGAAGACCTTATTGCAAAGATGTGAAGGCAAGCTCTATCTTACTGCATCAACTGTAATGCCGAAGAGTTCATGCAGTCTTCCATTTAGTTCCTTCATTCCCACTCTCTTAAGTGAAAAAAGGACTATTGAGTGGCATCTATTGTCTTAAACATTTTCTCTCTTTATGTTTTTCCCCTTCCTGCAGGTACAGTATAAATTACTGCCGCGCTGCTGATTGAGAAGAAACAGAGAACCCATGCATCAAATCACTCATGATCTGTGCTTGCAACTAAATTGATACATCTCATATCACATGTAAATAAGTGGGGAATCCAAGTTCTACCTCTATAATTTTAATGAGAGCCTCATATTCCAGCAAAGTGTGGCAAGCAGAAGCCATTATAGCAGCATTATAAGAACAGAAACTGAACAATACCAAACGGATTCAGAGCTAGACACTGTAAGGATCTACAGTAGCAGGAATCTTAGGTTTTCAGCAACTCAGTAATAAACATTAGCATGCATTTGCATGTGTTCTTGTGTGTGAAGAGAAAGAGATGGGGGTGGGGAGGAGGGAGAGGGAGAGGGAAAAAGAGACAGAGAGTGGGTATATCACCTGTATAAAAGAGGACTCTTGGCAAATGCTCCAAAGGAAAATATATATTTTAAGCATAGCTCTCCACTAGGTTTTGCAGCCAAAGTGTGATATACATAATCTTCCATAAAACAAACAATCGATATTAGAAACTTAAGATGTGCAATGTATACAACCATCAAGAAAAATAAAAAAACAATGCCAATAAATAAGATTTGCAACGTACCTGAGAGTAGTCTGGACGACTCCTCAGTTAAATCATCTCCATTAGAATATGCAGTAAATCTAGCATTTGTGTATTTGCGAACAAGGTCTGGACCCCATGGGCCTAAGCCTCTGCATTATTTAAATTGCCAGCAATATTAGCACTCTTCAGATAAATAAGATAAATAAGGCCATGTATACTGTTAGAATATGAATAGGTTTATACAATCCTATTACAATAGGAATTGGTTTACAAAATCCTATTAGATTAGGAATAGGTTTATACAAATCCTATTTAGAATAGGAATAGGAATAGGAATACAAATAGAAATAGGAATAGTAAATAGTATCCTACTTGGTAAATGATTGTTTCTAGTGTCTATAAATAGGGTCTCAATGTAATAATGTAGACACAACAACAATTCAATAATATTCTTTTCTTATATTTCTCACATGGTATCAGAGCCTCTACGATCTTGGTAGAAAATCAAAGAGCTTCCGCTGCCGGCGGGTGGCTATTACCCATATATGCTGCCCGTCCGGCCAATGATTATGTTAGCAAAAGTTGGGTCACCGTGTATCTTTCTGGTGACTATTTCTCATATCTAATTTGTGTAACACCGTGCTATCATTCCGGTGACTACTTTCTTATATCTAATTTGTGTAGCACTGTGCCATCATTCCGATGACTACTTTTTCATATTTAATGTGTGTAGCACTATGCCATCATTCCGTGACTGCTTTTTCATATTTAATTTGTGTAGCACCATGCCATCATTCCGGTGACTATTTTTTCATATTTAATTTGTGTAGCACCGTGCGATCTTTCCGATGACTACTTTTTTCATATTTGGTTTGCGTAGCACCGTACCATCTTTCTGGTGATTATTTTTCATATTTAATTTGTTTATTTGCATATCTTATTTGCGTAGCACCATGCATCTCTCTGGACTACTTTTCATATTTAATTTGTATAGTACCGTGGATTTTTCCGAACTACTTTCTCATATCTGAGTTGCATAGAATCATGTGTCTTTTCAGTGACTCCTCAGATTTGATTTGCATAGTTCCATTCGTCTTTCCAGTGACACCTCAAATCTGATTTGCGTAGGGTTGTGCCATCATTCCAACCCTACCTGTATAATTTTTTCTTTTTTAGTAGGGTCATGCCATCATTCCGATCCTATCATATTAATTCTCCTTTTCAATGGGGTCGTTCCATCAATTCGAACTATCCTATACAATTTCTATTTTCTAGTTGGGTCGTGACATCATTCCGACCCTACCCATATAATATTATTTGTTAGATTGTGATTACTTTTAGCCATCAAATCTAATATTCTGTGTATGAACATGTTCCGACCAATTTTTCGGTGACTTGTTTAATATCGATTCATCTAATTCCAACATGATCCATATACTTAATACTAGATTTTGAGTACTTTGTTGCTCAGGGGGAGTTTAGTTGCCTTGTATATCGATTATGTGAGTCACTCTATGGTCTGAAATAGTCTTTGCAAGTTTGGTTTGGGAAGTTCAACACTGTAAATCACTCTGTGTTTTATCGGCATTATGCATCAAATCCAGTATTTAATGAGAAGACAAGCACATTGAGATTGACTGTCAATTTTGTGAAGTTGACTGATCAACTTGCAGCTATCTCACCAAGCCCCTCATTGGTCATCGTATTAATTACATATGTAACAAGCTAGGTACATGAATCGTATGCACTAGCTTGAGGGGAGTGTTAGAATATGAATAGGTTTATACAATCCTATTAGAATAGGAATTGGTTTACACAATCCTATTAGAATAGGAATAGGTTTATACAAATCCTATTTAGAATAGGAATAGGAATAGGAATACAAATAGAAATAGGAATAGTAAATAGTATCCTACTTGGTAAATGATTGTATTCTAGTGTCTATAAATAGGGTCTCAATGTAATAATGTAGACACAACAACAATTCAATAATATTCTTTTCTTATATTTCTCACATATACAAAATTCTTTTAGAACTACTAGGCCAGTTAAAACCTCAATCCAGGAAAGGATCCCGGACAGCTACAGGGAACATCTTAGAGCCACAAAAAGAAGTCAATATACAAGATAAATCAATTATCAAGTATATGAGTAGTACCAACTCTACAAGTCACTAAATATGCACAGGCATCAACATGTATGAGTTTTCAAAAATCTAGAATATGAAACAACCACCTGTGGAGTCAATCTTTTTTGTCAAATCATTGACAAATACCGGGTATCTTGTCTTAAAAGAAATGTCTCTAGCACTTAATAACTCTTTTAGTTACTGAACACCTACAGGATTATGAGAGAGTGAGGCAGAGGGAAAGATTAGCAACCACAGCCCACAAGGGTACCCTTACTTATAAAAGGCATTTTTCAGGACAACGGCAGTCTTTTCTTTTCATAAATTAAAAAAAATATGTATGGCTCATGTATCACGTAAGCATGATGAATAGCTTAATTTTACAGATAACTATGATAAATCAAATAAAGAGAAGGTTAGTCCCTTCATTTCCTATTTACATACTAAGATGAAAAGTTACCCTGTTATCCCAACCAAACATCTTTTTAAAGGGGAGAAAGAAAAGGTTTGATATCTTTTTTTTTTTTTGCGCTAGACATTTTGTGTTACGTACAATGTAGTGGATTCATCTAGATGATGCCAACTAATTTCGGATAGAGGCATGATTAAGTGCTTGATGTCTTACATTTGCTTTCAAACTTGGGGAATGTGTGAACCATTCAAGGAAAGGTGACAACTAAATTAAGACGAAGCAAACCATCGAGTGGGACAGTAGTTAAGATTAGATAGCTAAGAAACCAAAAGAGTATATTGAATCCACCTGTCAGTATCTTATATGGGTTCCCTCAGGTCCTTTATCATGCATTCCTCGAAAAACATTGACACCCAGGCAAAGCATTTGCAACAGAAGTACATATGCTCGCCATTTGATCATATCATTCGAAGAAGGGGAACAAAGGAGAAATGAATCATAAACATTTTAGGCGTTAGTCTTAAAATGAATAATGTTTGCCGAGTAAAGTAAAAGCTTGCACTAACCAGAGGCTACAGTGAGAAGAAGGAACAAATGGGAAAAATCAGACATATCAAGAGTATCATTGTAAATGTTTGTATAATGCAGTAAAAGATGCAAAATAAATGTCCAGCAGCATGTTAGACTAGAGAAGAAGCAAGTGTTTAGAAAAGCATCTACCTGATAACTTTCATCGGGGTAAAATTAGACTCCCACAGATGATTCAAGACAGCTCCCTTCCAAGTTGCTCTGAACTGGGTCATCCGCTCAGACATATGTTCAGTTTGTGATGTAAATCCGGCTGGTCCTACCAGAATCAACTGCTGAACATGCTCAGGATGCTACAAGAGAAATAGAATCGTTTAATCAGCAGTAAAATATACATAACCATATATATTAAACTATAATTTCACATTTCTATGAATTTCTTATTTTTTCTGAAAAATTGAGTTCTATGAAAATTGATCACCTTGAGAGCATATTTGGCAGCGACATACCCTCCAAAAGAGTGCCCAAGCAAAATAAAGTTGCTAAGATTTTTGGCTTTGCGCCACTCCTCAAAGGAATCAATAAACCAATTTTCAGTCTCTGCATTAGAAAAGATGCCTCTTTCAGAACAAAATTGTTCAGTAAATAAGCCGCAGATATGGTATCTTCCAAATGAATAAAGGTACTCAAATGTGTAATCAACTTGTAAGACTAACCTTCGGTACTTTTGCATGTGAAGTCAGGCCTGCTTGATCCACCCCAGCTGCATAATACATTAGCCAGTCAGAGAACTACCAGTATGCTCATTTGTCTCTTTCGTTCTTTAAATTCTACATAAAAGTGACATCTATTGGAAGACTTTTACCACTCCTTTCGTTCTGCTCTAGGACTTATAACAGCAGCTTTTGAAGCTACTGCTAACTAAAGAAAGCAAAAGGAAGCAACGCATAGTCAATTAGACCGGTAAGCCTCCACAAACTTCCCAGGAGAATAAATAAGTGTCAATGTCACAACACAGATACATCGTTTTTTTTGTTACCATTCCCAAAAATAGGTCTATTTTACAAAGGTTGACACAGAAAGCCTTCATGTGACACTTATATAAATATTTTCTACATAGAAAGGGCTGAAAATCAACCCTGATAATCTTTTAAAACTTTAAACTTTCTGCACTTACAAGTCAGGTAGTGCCTTGAATAATTTCGTTGCGATCTATTCAGTTTGAGGGCAACGGCACATTGTGTACCTCATTAACTACTAATTAATATAACTTGGCAACAACATTATTGTATCACCCCATAATAACATTACGTAGGTTTCAAATGAAAAATTAGTGACGCTCGAATCATTCTCATTATTAGCCATTCACTGAAGCATCAACTAAACAAAAAAGAAACTAGCACAAAGCTGATCATCCAACAACTACAGCAACTAGCAGGACTAAATGCAGGGATTGCTCAAGTTATAACTCAAGTGAATATGCAAACCAATAAACAGAACTTCACTATGATACACCCAAAGGGAATCTATTTTCAGTTGGTATGTAAATATCTCCATCCAATGAAGCTTTGAATGCTTGGTTAAGAGCATATTGTCCAACTAAATTGACCCAAATGTGTCCCAAAGTATACATTTATGCGCAATAACCTATAATTAGAAGACAATTTCACTTTCAGTATATCTTAGTTATTGCAACTTACCAAACAACTAAACATCTAGAATCAAAAAGTCATTAAATTTACTCTTCTATATCACTTCACATATATGGGGTAAGTACCACTATAGAATGTTTCAAGAGGGAGGAAAACATCTGTATGAAATTACGAATGTGCTCATAAATTTACACATAATATATACTCACCCAAGCTGATCAATAGCAATTACTTTGAAATGCTTTGCAAGGGCAGCAAAATTCCGAAAGAAGAAACCTTGAGAGGCACCATATCCATGGACCATAACAAGAGTAGGAGAACCCTCTTTGCTGTCGAAAGTAACAGTATTGATAAATCTCGGTTCATTGCTCACCGATCGAAACCATCTAACTTTTGAACCTGGTGGACCAGACCCAATGTTGACCTGCTCTTGTGTATAAGGAGTCCTAATATTGGACAAACGGCATAAATCAAGGTGAGCCTCTGAGCATCAATAACCATAAAGTTGCAGTTTTTATTTACTGAAGCAGGCATTCCACAAAATACAAAACCAAGAAACATACAAACTTTCATGATAGATGAAAGAATAGTTTGCCTTAAGGTAACTACATGTTTCCCGACATAAAATAAAATGAAAAATTTGTGCATTACTGACTCTAAAAGCATCCCCAAAGTTTCCACTCACTAAACCAATGAATACAGCAGTGTTTGTGAAAGGAGAAGCGCAAACGAGCAACAAGGTCTTTGGGCTTAAAATGGTAAGAGAAAAGTGAAGCTCACTATTATGTAACGTAATAGTTACACATATATGAATTAGTACTACAATAATCAAATTACAATTCAAATACTCTCTCAATCTCGACTTATATGTCTTAATTTATGAAACACTTTTCATTTTATCCTTAATGAGATGATTTATAGACATACAAATATTTATGATTTTAGACTAATTTCTTCTTTCATTTTTTAAAGTCCATACCCAGTGAAACACCTTCGAGAGTAATTAATTTCAAGAATCCATTTACAATAATGCTGGTATTGATCTGACTACTCAAAGTTGAGATTTAAATAATTGAATGTTTCTTATTGTGACCACTTTGAGTTGCATTCTTAGAAATGCACATCTATCTAAAGCATATGGTTTCATCTGTGACCCCTGAATTCACCAATCACTTTTAATAACGCTGAAATGCAGTAGTATAAAATATCATTTACCATGACAACAATTCTTTTAAGTACGATAGGTAACACATCCAATCAAATTAGCTACATGATTGACTAATTAGAAAATGGTTAAGCGCAGTCTAACTACCATAAATACTGAAGAGAGAAATGGATAATTATGAGTTTTTTCCACAGAACTGGGCAAACTAGGTTACACGCACTCTGATTAATCTAGTAGTTAAACATTCTATATCCAAGCAGATGAAGTTGATGTGAACCTATAGCCTGAAGCACGCTAAGTGTTGTAGCATGAATTATGTGCAGTGTTTTCTCCTACATGACCATTGACCATCACTCAGCTATGTGGTTGGAACAAGAAAAAGACTTAAGAGAACAATTGAATGTGATTGAGGCATATACATGAATGAATTTAAACAGAAAATATCAGAGGATTCGGGAATACACAAATAAGTAAGAATTACCTAACAAGAGAAAGAAGACGTTTTTCAGCAGCGATGATGTGGTCAGTAGATGTAGGTATCCAACGAAGAGAAGAGGGCCAAAATGACCACCGTTTTGCTCCAGCAGCTGTGTTATCGGCGGCTGATGAATTGATTTGTTCCGCCATTTTTACCAATGAATTCGATAACCTCCTTAGTCCGATGCTCATGCGATTGATGCAACAGATAATTAATTTCCCCTTTTGTCGCTGAACTCCCCAAATATAGGCGTATGTGCTAGATAGAGTGTTCTCCAAGTTCTCTATTGCCTTTCCAAGAAACTTAACCTCATTCTCTCCTTCGCCGGTTTCATATTTTAGTATTTGACAATCAAATTGTATCATAGTAATAGATTTCAATTCCAGCAATGCAAAAACGTAGGCAGTGACGTGGGCGGAGCAACTCCAACCGCAGATTCCATATTCCAACCATCACCTTTGCTTCTTCCCCTAATTTGGTCAACTATTCAAACGCATATTTTTAGCCTATTATTTTGGTTATAAATATATTTGTATTACATTACAATAAATATTTATGTTATAGTTTTTTTTTTTTTTGAGAAAAGTTAGAAATCTTAAGTTTGGGATTAATCTAGTTTGTCCTATAAATAAAGGTAGAGTGTGCATCGTTCGATTCAATTTTATATATTATCTGTTATGTTTTTTATTTTTAAATACGTCAAATCAATAAGATATTTTTTATTGATTCTTCACGTTCCATTTCGGTTTAACAATAAGAAAATACTTATAAAATAAATATATAAATTCTCCAACAATTTGACATGACAAGACAATGATGTAGCTTTACAAACGCACATGTAATCATTTTAAATTTATTAAATATAAATTTATAAAATGATTCGGATTATATTAAATTTGTGACTATATCAACCTAAATAAATAGGGAAAAGGTTCAAATATACCATCGAACTTTTAGAAAAGGTTCATTTATGTCATCCGTTAAAAGTTTGGCTGATTTATGTTATAGTTGTTAAAGAAAAGGCTCATCCATGCCATTTCTTTCAACTCCAGTTTTGCAAAACCATTTTTTTACACCCCAAACAAGGTTTAACGCTTTTCAATCGGTGTTTTTGGATCAAATGTATATTTTTTTATCCTACTTCCTTAAGAACACATAAAAAACATTAACAATTCCCAAATTTCAAACTTGTTCAATTCTTCACGAAATCGCCTCAAATTTCAAGAGTAGTTTCTCTCCGAGCTAGATATCAAAACTCAATATCTTTTGAGTTCGAATTCAACCTTACTCAACAAGACCCACTTGAAATTTCTTCAAAATTTCTAAACTTCAACATTCTTTAATGATAGAATTTTCTCCACCACTTCAAATCATTTGAACATAGACTCATAAAAACACTAGGCAACAAATATCTAATGTAGAAAAACAACTACAAAAATACGAATCAAATTCATTTGTTGGAATTTTTTTTAATACGGGTGAATTTATTTAGCTCTACACATGATTTTAGAATTTTTAGTTTTTTTTAAAAAAAAATTAACGATGTAGCCGAAATTTGAAATGATTTCCTAAAGAATTGAAAATATTGAAAATTTGGGAGTTGTTTATGTTCTTCATGCGTTCTTGGTGTTCTTAAAGAAAATGAAACAAAAAAGTGTACATTTAATTCAAAAGTGTTAAACCTTGTTTGGGGTGTAAAAAATGGTTTTGCAAAATCGGAGTTACAAAAAATGGCATGGATGAGCCATTTCTTTAAAAGCAATGGCATAGATGAGCCAAACGTTTATGTTTTAATGAATGACATAAATGAGTCTTTCTAAAAGTTCGATGGCATATTTGAGCCTTTTTCTGAATAAATATTATGGATTAATATAATTAGAGTAATTATTTAAATCCAATAAATATGTATTTGATTAAAGTCCAAATTAAGTGATGTGGGCTACAATAGATGAGCCCAGTTCACTAAGTCCAATCTCATGTCCCATTTTGGTGCCACGTGGAAGATGATGTGGCATGCCAAGTCAACAAGAAGCCAATAGGATCATGACATATATCAAAATGACAAGCCTGCTCCATAAAGCTCATATGTCATATCACTTAAATCTGATTGGTCGAAGGGAATCTTGTTCCAAATCACAACTCCTCTATTCTAAAACTACAAATAGGGGTCCTCATAATTCGGAAAAGGAACCGAAAATTCTAAACAAGAAGCTAGAGAAAGCTCGTGGTACAAACACCATAAATTTCTCTATAAGCTACAAATTTAAGAATTCAAGCATTCAAGTTCAAGAACGATCAAGATCAAGACCATCAGATTCGGGAACAAGCTCGAAGCCCTTGAATTTAAGTAAAAGTCAAGATCAAGATAAAGCTCAAGTTTAAGTTCATCGAAGATTCAAGAACAAACTTTAAAGCTCTTGAATCGAAGATCAAACTCAAGAGCCCTTGAATTTATATCTGAAAAGACCAACTTAGAGGAATCATAAAGATTGTAACACTCACACTTTGAAATAATAAATACGATTGTTGCTATACTTTTGCGTTCTTGATTATTATTTTCTCGACGTGAATTTTACTATCTACAAATTCTAGCACACCCAATGAGACAATCTCTACCTCTCATATCAACTTTTCAAGCATTAAAGAATATCGAGATGACTTCCATGAAGATCAACTCTTAATCAATTGACTCGAAGGCCACTAGCTTGAAATTCTCTACTAAAATTGAAGGAATTCTTGGTATTACCTTTGGAAGTTTCAAAGTTGTTACGAGGAGCAGGGCTGATACACTAGGACAACAAACACTTCAAGTGTCGTCCGCAACAATTCTTATTTTTGGGTCTTCGACTCCAAAAGGATCAAGTTCCTCCACAAAATGCTTAAGAAAGAGGAAGCAGTGTTGCTGAAAAGATCAAGAAGACCTTGACTCTACTTGAGCAATCTGGTTCCAAGAACTCTACCACAAAGGAGAACTATTATTCAACCAATGAATCCTCTCCACATGCATCATGTAATGTGAGTTTGATGGAGATCAACTTATGTGACAATCCATGTTATTCTCCTACATCTCCAATGATCATGCAGGCAATGGTAACTGATGCTTTTTGCTCTGAGGAACAACTTGCAAATCTGAACTTAACCAAACATGTACAACACCAAGAGTCTCGAATTGAAAAATTGATGGATAGAATGGAAGGCCTTTTAGATGGAGAGGCTATTCATGCGCCTGGAAAAGGTGTTCAAGTTCAAGACATCGAAAATCATGCGAAGCAAACACCGCTTGTTAATGAGATGCCAGTTTCTTCTGAAGGAATGATCCTACTTGATCGCTTGAAAGAGATCATTGAAGGTAAAATCAAAGATAAGTATAAAGTCTCCACCAAGTATTCTCATATGTATGCCAAGCCATACACTACAAGAATTGATAACTTCAAAATGCCTGCTGGTTATTAATCTCCCGAATTTCAACAATTTTAGGGTAAAGGAAATCCAAAACAACATGTTGCACACATTGTGGAAACATGTAATAATGCTAGAACATATGAAGACCATCTTGTCAAGCAGTTTATCCGCTCTCTAAAAGGAAATGTCTTTGATTGATACACGGATCTCAAGCCCAATTCTATCGATAGTTGGGAGAAACTAGAGCATGAGTTTCTCAATCTCTTCTACAACACAAGGCGTACGATAAGCATGGTAGAACTCACGAATGCTCGCCAAAGGAAAGATGAATCGGTTATAGATTTCATATATTGATAGAGGAACGTGAGCCTAAATTGTAAGGATAAGCTTAGTGAAGCTTCTGCAATAGAAATGTGTATACAAGGAATGCACTGGGAGCTTCTTTACATCGTACAAGGAATAAAACCAAAATCCTTCAAAGATCTACTGTCACGCCCCGAGCCTACACCCTGGGTGGGACTGACACTCGAGAATCATTGATGGCCTCAAGAGAACCTTTGTCCTGGCTTAACTCTTAGCGGAAGACTTACTCAACATTGAATAACTCAAATGAAAACTTTAACTCAAATAACTACTCAAAATTTTTAAGAAAAACTATTCACTAGCCAAAGTAGCAACTAAAGTCTTAGACACCAATAATTGAAATGAACAAGACTAATGAACTATAATTATCTATCCATGAAGCCTCTAATATTATGAGGGATGTCGGGACAAGACCCCCGATCATCCTAACAAAATGAAATGACAAAACAATGATCAAAAAAGGGATCCTCGAGAAGCAAGGAGGCTCACCAACAATTTTGAAGCTCAACTGGATCAACGAAGCCCTGGATGCTGATCCTAGTTACCTGTATTTGCATCATAAAACGATGCAGGCCAAATGGAGTCAGTACATTGAATGTATGAGCATGTGAGAGAAAATAAAAAATAGGACATAAGCTTGAACTAGAACTGAAAGAAACACTTACCTCGTCTCAACTCTACTTAACTCATTTCAATATAAAGCAGTAATAAAGATGCAGTATAAAGAAAGCTTTAAAACATGTAGATAACAACTCAGTTTATCGAAAGACACAACGATAACTTAGTTTTGTATATGAAAATACAAGTTACTCTGTGGGAGATTCTCTAACTGACAACCATCACTATAAGCTATGTGATGATGCAACGTCTCAACCACGCTACCAGAACTATCCTACACTTTGTCGGGATATAGAACTACTCAACTAAGTGGATCCACTTATCTATGCTTAAAAAGCAATAAGGAATCATCTAAAAAGTATGACTCTTTCTACCCACGTTGGCTACATGGTTTATGATGACTTTGAGTTGTATGAACTTGTCCCCATATCGCTGCTCAATGCTACTCCCAAAAATATACTCCGCTCATATGTTTAAAAACATGACTTTCTCTGTGGTTTGAGATTATTACTCAAAAATCTATCTCTTAAAAGAGATGGTACTCAGAACTCCTCATGAAAACTCTTTTGGAAATCGGTGTTTCCTCTCATCTTAAATGTGAAAAACATTTACTCTTTGGGAATACTTAGTTCCCATATAACATTTTAAAGAAAATGAACTCAGCTTTACTCTTTCTCAACTCAATTCTTTAAGTCTTAAAACAAGCTTAAAACAATTATAAAAGACTTTTGATAAGACTCCAAGAACTCTTTAGACTTGACTCTTAGCTCTACCTTGAATTTGAATTATGGATTCAAGGGTTATAATCTTATGTTTTGGATGATCTCATGATGTTTAGACGTACCTTAAAGTGTTGAAATCAACTAGAAAATATAGGTATGATTCGAGGGAACTCAAATGGAAAGAAGTGGGAAAGGGTAGAGGACCTGGCGACCCTGGCATACTGAGTGGCGCAAGGAGCCAAACCTTGAATTGCAAAGCCTGGGTTGGGGAGCACTGAGTGGCGCAACACCCTAGAGCCCTTCCTATAGACACTGATGTGGGGCGCACTAAGTGGCGCGGCGCCCCACTCCTTTTCCCAGAAAATTTGATGAATTTCCTTACTCATTTTTCGACCCTAATTCATCTAGAATCGAATGGTTTCTTCCCCAATTACTTAGATTCGAATACCCAACCATAGTGTACAAGAATCTACTAAAAAACAACCTTAAAACTCATACGATTATCTCAAGAACTTATCCAAACCTCAAAATCAAGATTTATGAAGGAAACTTCAATATAACTCATCAATAACTCAAATCCTTTACTTTCAAGAATGAAATTATGTTGAATTAATCATGATTGGCGCTTCAGTGAATGTAGCCAATGCTATGTGAACTCACATACCTCTTAGGGATCAAACCCTTGGCGAAATTCACAACGAAATCCTCAACAACTAGACGAATGCTTGTTTTTTTTTCTTTTTCTTCTCTTCTTGAACTCCTCTCACAGCCCTAGCATATTTTAGGATTTGTAAAACTGAACCAAATCAGTTTAGACCCCTAAATATTACCAATATTCGTATTAAATTAATTGGGTAAGCAAAATACCAAAATACCCCTCTTAAATCCGGATAGCTTTCCTTAACTAGACAACCCCACTTCAAATGGGCATATCTCCATCATACGAGCTCGAAATCTAGAAAACTCAGTGGAGTTGGAAAGAGGATTCCAAGACCTTTCATTTGATATCTTATGGGACACCTAGCTCATCTTGTACTGAAAGTTATGGTTGTTTGAAGTTTACCCAAAACTAATACTTAGCATAACTTGCCAAAATTTCCAAATTTGCTATTTCCAATTTTGTTCTTTCTAATTCTAGTTCTTTCAAAAATTGAGGTATTCAAGTTCTTTTAAGAACTGAGGTGTTACAATATCTCCTCCTTGGGAACACTCGTCCTCGAATGAGAGTACTTTAAGTATACTAAGGGTGTAACATCTAACATTTAGCTCAAACACCCCACCAACAATATATAACACAACATGCCAACTTAAAATAAATGCCAAGAAAAGGATAAGTACCTTAATTTGTAATTTCTCCGGACTCAAAGAGATGTGGATACCTCTTCTTCATATCCTCCTCAGCTTCCCAAGTGGATTCCTCAACAAATTGGTTCCTCCACAGAGCCTTGACTGATTCTACCTCTTTAGTTCTCAACTTGCTAACTTGACGATCTAGAATTTGAAGATGAATCTCCTCATAAGATAAGTTATCCTTAATACCAATATCTTCAGTAGGTATGATAAGTGAAGGATCTCCCATACACTTCTTCAACATAGAAATGTGAAATACTGAATGGACCGCTACTAACTATTGCGGTAGCTCCAACTCATAAGCCACGTTGCCGATCCTCTTGGATATTCTGTAAGGACCAATATATCGGGGACTAAGCTTCCCCTTCTTACCAAATCTCATAACACCCTTCATGGGTGAAACTTTCAAGTAAACACAATCATCTACTTCAAACTCTAAGTCTCTTCTCCTAACATCTGTATAGGATTTCTGATGACTTTGCGCTATTTTCAGTCTCTCTTGAATAATCTTCACTTTCTCCATATCTTGATGAACTAAGTCTGGTCCTATCAACCTAACTTCACCAACCTCAAACCATCCAATAGGAGATCTACATCTTCTCCCATAAAGAGCCTCATAAGGAGCCATCTAGATGCTAGAGTGATAACTGTTGTTGTAAGCAAATTCTATGAGAGGTAAGTGATCATCCCAATTCCCTTTGAAATCGATCACATACGCCGTCAACATATCCTCTAAAGTATGAATTGTGCATTCTGCTTGACCATTTGTCTGAGGATGAAAAACAGTACTCAAGTTTACCTTCAAACCCAAACCTTTTTGGAATGACTTCCAAAATTGTGCACCTCTATCTGAAATAATCGACACAGCAACTCCATGAAGTCTAATTACCTCTTGAATATATAACTTAGCATAATCTTCTACTGAATGTGTAGTCTTTACCGGTAAGAAATGGGCTGATTTAGTCATTCGATCTACAATCACCCAAATCGAACTATGCTGCCTGCGAGACCGTGGTAAACCTGTAATGAAATTGATTTTGATCATCTCTCACCTCCATTCCAGAAGATCTATATTCTAAGCCATACCACCGGGCTTCTAGTGCTCTACCTTGACTTGCAGGCAATTCAGGCACTTAGCAATGAACTTTGTGATACACTTTTTCATACTACTCCACAATAGACTTCTCTCTAGTCGCAAAACATCTTTGTGGAACCCGAATGGATAGAATATCTGGAGCTATGAGCTTCCTCCATGATCCTCTCTTGGAGTTCATCCACCCTTGGTGCACACAGTCTACCTTGATACCTCAATACCATCTCCTCCATGTTCAAAAGCCATCACTTTTTGCTTATGAAAAATTGCCTTTAATTCAAGAAAAATAGGATCTTGGTCTTGTTTCTCTTTCACTTCAGATATTAATGATGATTCAGCCCCATTCAATACCACTACTCCTCCTTCGTTGGAATCCATTAGTCAAACTTCTAATTGTGCAAGTCTATGCACATATTTTTCTAACTCTTTCTTGTCTTCCTCAACATGGGTGGTTCTACCCATAGACAATCTGCTCAAAGCATTAGCAACAACATTTGCCTTACTTGGGTGATAGAGAATACTATGTCATAATCTTTGAGTAGCTCCAACTACCTCCTCTGTCTGAAATTAAGCTCTTTCTGACTAAACACATACTGAAGACTACTATGGTCGGTGAATACATCCACATGAACACCATAACGATAGTGACGCCATATTTCCAATGCGAATTCTATAATAGCCAACTCTAGATCATGGGTTGGGTAATTTCTCTCATGAATCTTAAGTTGTCTGGAGGCATAAGCTATAACTTTGTCATTCTGCATTAATACACAACCCAATCACCCTCTGGACGCATCACAATATACCACAGAACCTTGTGTACCTTCTGGTAAGGTCACAATTGGGGCAGAAGTCAACCGCTTTTTAAATTCCTAAGTGCTTTTCTCACAAGCTTCAGACCATTGAAACTTAACTGTTTTCTGAGTCAACTTAGTCAATGGTGATGAAATAAATTAAAACCCCTCGATGAACCTTCTATAATATCCAGCCAATCCTAAGAAACTCCTAATATCAGTTGGAGACATGGGCCTATGACAATTTTGTATTGCCTCAATCTTTTGAGTGTCAACTCGAATTCCATAACCGGAAATAATATGACCTAAGAACTCCACAAACTCAAGCTAAAATTCATACTTAGAAAATTTAGCATATAACTCTCTATCCTTGAGAGTTTGGAGAACAATTCTGAGACGACTAACATTATCTTCCTCATTCCTCTAATAGATTAGAATGTCATCAATGAATACGACCACAAAGATATCTAAATAAGGCTTGAATACTCTATTCATAAGGTCCATGAATATTATAAAAGCATTAGTCAAACCAAATGACATAACTAGGAACTCATAATGACTATAGCGGGTCCTGAAAGCTGTCTTAGGGATATCCTATGGGCCTCTTTACAGTCCGATCAGCCATTAGTAACCGCATTGCAGTGGGTTTTGGGTCTCCCAGACCCAACTTCTTGTAAATAGACAAAGGCATGAGATTTATGCTAGCACCAAGATCACACAATGCCTTAGCAAAATGTAACAACCCTTCTTTTGTTTGTCATTTACCATCTTTGCATCCCGATAGATTTGCCATTGACCCTCTACACACCACTTATTCAGCTCCCCTGCTATAGGAGCGGGTTCATCATTTCTTGGTGCAGGCACAGACTCTAAACTAGTTGCCTCATCAGACGAGGCTGCTTGGCCATTCTCTCCAGACCTTGTTGATGATTTGGCGTTGGACCCTGTAGCATGGACAGACTCTGATTTTGAAGAGTGGGCAGACTGGGAGCCTGAGGCATGGGTAGACTCGGATCCGGACATAGGTCCCTCTGAACTGGAAGCAGCCCCAGTTGGTGACCCGATCAGTGTGTTCTCCTCATCAGATTGGGAGACAGTGACTACATCGGGGAGCACCTTCTGGGCGGTGCTTCTGGGTGCAGCGCGAGAAGCCCTAGAGTTGAGAGGGACATATGCTGGGTCAGAGTCGTTCTCGGTGTCCTCATCAATTAACCAAAAACTAGGGGCAACTGATTTGGACTTGCCACGTTTTGAGTAGGTGACCATCTTCTTGGGTGCCATCGTACCTGCGAGAACGATATTAGTGCCAAAACTAATCCATATCCAGCAAAAGAAACTATTTAGAATTGGTAACGACCCTAAACTAACTGCACAAAAAAATTTTGACAGATGCTACAATGGTCATCCACGGAGGATACCTACTGTCCGTAGACTGATCTACGGACCGTGGATCTCTTCCGTGGATCAGGGGCCCTGAAATATAGGTCGCAGATGGAAACCACGAAAGTGCAGAGCGGTCTGTATATGGATCTACGGACCGTAGTCCACCTCCGTGGTTTTACACTTGGTGAAAATTTTCAGGTGCTTCCAATGACGAACCCCATCTACGGTCCGTGGACGGGGTATCGTGGAATCCATCAGTGCTAGGTATCATCTATTTTTGGCTTTTGTTTTCAACATGAACCAAACCTCATCATGCATTTACAAACCTAAAATATGCTAGTTCGTCATTCCTAGGATTCCGACCAATTATTATTCCCTACAATTTAGACTAGAAGTGGAACCCTAAGTCGAAACTAGCATGTAGCATTTATGATCACATAAACTCACTAATGCTATACAATCACTATCTATCGTTCCAAGGGCATTGTAATATTCAAGTTTATCATGCAATTTCATTTAACAAATACCCAAGGTCAAGACCCAACTCCCGACTCTCTATATTCAAACGATGAATCGAAATTCAAAGTGAAGAGAAAGTCTATTACCTTACAAGCAACAAGGAGTGGTGTGATTGCTTGATGATACTATGCTTAGCAAGACCAAGGAGTCACCTTTACGTTACTGACAAAACACCGGACCCTTATTGTTAGATTATGGAATGGGTTGAATTTGGTATGGAAGAGATTATGGGATTTTATGGAAGGGAGGATATTAGGAGGTAGTTATGGAGTGATTTGGGGAGTTGAAAGAGTGGGGGAAATGGTTTTGGGATTAATGGAGGGAAGGGAAATGATTTGAAACATTGGGGCTTTTAAGTAATGGGGTCCGGGTCGGGTCAGTCATCTTTAGGGTTTGGATTCACGAGACCCCGTCTACGGTCCGTGAGTCGATCTACGGTCCGTAGATCGGGACCGTAGATCACAATTATACTATGACAAATTTAGGGACTTACCTGGGATCTACGGACACCATCGACGGTCCGTAAGTCAAACAATGGACTGTCGATGGGCACCGTAGACTGCTGCACCAGACCATATTCTGCAGATTTTCCGTGGTGTACCTGTACATATAGCAACCAATAGGCTATTCTTTTTACATTTCCTGGACACTTTTTAGACACGGACCCTATTCTAATTCTAGCCAACAGTAAGAACTAAAACACTGAAGCACCTACCTAAATTGATACAAAGACGCAAGTAATCAAAGAAAGCTAAACTACTAAATGGAAACAGAACCCTATCATTGGCCATATTGTACATCTTGGGTTGCCTCCCAAGCAGCGCTTGATTTAACGTCGCGGTACGACGCATGTGTCTTGATTACTCAGACTTCATCAAGATTGTAAGCCTCAATCACCTCTTGCACAGTTTCAGCATTTCCCAAATAGATCTTGATCCTTTGCCCGTTCACCACAAACCTTGTTACCTCCTTATTTTCAAGTTCAACTGCTCCATACGAGAGCACTTTTGTGAGCAAAAATAGCCCGGTCCACTTGGACTTGAGTTTGCCTGGAAATAGGCGCAACCTAGAGTTGAATAGCAGCACAAGATCACCAACCACAAATTCTCGCTTTTCAATTCTTTGATCATGATACCTCTTCATATTTTCTTTGTATAAGGCTGAACTTTCATAAGCTTTTAGGCGAAACTCATCAAGCGCATTCAGGTCATTGACCCTTTGATTGGATGCAGTGCCCCAATCCAAATTTAACTTCTTCATTGCCCACATAGCCTTGTGCTCCAATTCTACTGGTAAATGACAAGACTTTCCATATACAAGTTGGTAAGGAGACATACCTATGGGGGTCTTGTATGCAGTGCGATATGCCCATAGAGCATCATCAAGCTTCCTTGACCAATCCGTTCGATTGG
>JAJOOB010095576.1:0-20011 GCA_029582485.1 Solanum tarapatanum | reverse complement strand
ACTGTGCCTTGAGTCAACTTGAGGAAAATATATTGGTCAAGTAGAATTTTTTATTTATTACCGTGGTGTTCGGGCTAGCTTGCGCACACCTCGACTAATACCTCCCATCTCCCACCAGCAACAGGGTACCATGTATCTCTGTTGGGAAGTAATCACCTAATGTTTTTGTCTCTGCTGGGTTTGAATCTGTGACCCCATGGTTCCCAACCCATTTCATTGACCACTAGGCCACACATGCGGACTTGTTGGAAATCTGTGCATCTTGTCTTAATGCAGTGTTGTGGGTTATTCCCCCTTGTCCCAGCAGGTGACCTCTTTGCAAACTGAACGAATGGAACACCCTAAGCTACGTGTAGCCTATGTAGTGGAATTTCAAAATCATAGAGTTTGAATGTTTTAAGTACTAAATTCATATGTATTAGATAATTCTTATTACTTGATCAAACAAAAAAAAATGTATTAGATAAGTTTTGTAGTCTTGATATTGTGTGCCGCACTTCGACAAGTGACATCACCTCTTGGTTTTCACTTAGAGCAAGCATTGTGGTTCTTTGCACTTTTGCTTTGAGAAACACTCGGCTACTTGCTTTAAATATATTCTCAATGTTCCAAGCTTGTTAATCGACTTAATATTCTCGGACTGCCTCTTTGCTTAATAGTTCTCTTCTCAAATATTAGACAATATATAGAATGCAGTGTTGAACTATCATTTTTTTTTCTTCTAATTATTCTCTTGTCAACTTTTAGGTTGGGTCATATCATGCATCATCATTGTTGGTTGCGTCCAGACCGCCAACACCTGGTGTTTTAAGTCGGGGAATTGGTCTTGAAGGTCTTTGTAGCCTCTTGGCTGGTCTATGGGGCACAGGAACTGGATCTGCAACTTTAACTGAAAATGTGCACACGATTGCTGTTACCAAAATGGGAAGCCGCAGAGCGATCGAGTTGGGGGCATGTGTTTTAATTGTCCTGTCTCTTATAGGTATGCTTCTAGAGGTAACTTTATGAATTTATAAAATTCGCATAAATATCCCCTCATAGGTTGTAGGCCTTTCTGGAAACTGTTAACATTTCTCAACTCCCAAAAATTAAACCATGTTTCATGTCAGGAGGTAGAATAAAAGTACTGATTTTGTGTTTGGAAGAGGAAAAAAACTTTGGTAGACCTTTTTAATTCCACAATCTCTATGTTCTACTTTGTGCGTGTAATGTTTCTTTTTTTAATAAAAACAGTTTTCATATTAGAAACTTCATCACCAAGAATCAAGATAGCCAGTTAGCATGTGCTCTAATTTGGTAATGAGATGATTCACTCGGACCATACAATGAAGAGAAAATGGGACATAAATACTGGATGTTGTAAGATATGAGAAGAACTTGCAGCATATCTTTGTAAATTATCTTTGCCGTTTTGAGAACTTTTGGATGTTACCTTGGTAAAATAATGCATTTAGTCTCCTCTCCATACATCATGTTCTACAGTTCTAATGATTACAAAACTATCCAAAGGTGATGAATCTCCCTGAGTGAGTTCTACTTGTTACTGATATATATTCTGATTACTTGGGAAATGGGACATACAATGAAGAGAAAATGGTACAAAAAAACAGCCTCTCTACCTCCCAAGGTAGGTAGGGGTAAGGTCTACACACTATCATCCCTAGCCCCCACTTGTGGAATTACATTGGGTATGTTGTTGTATTACTACGTTTTTATCCGCTTCATTTTTGGGTTTGTGGCACTTACACTTAAACTACCATCTCCTCAAGGTTATGGGCAGAAGTGTAACAATTGTTTTTCCTTCCAAATTGACAAAGATTGAGCATCACGAAAGATATGAATCTGACTGATTCAATCATTCTTTGTTTGTCATTATGCAAAAGGAATGGGATGAAGAAAATGTGAACGAAGAGATGTACAAGTTTGGGCCGACTGGCCGAGGGAAGGAACTTTTCCCATATTAGAAAACTTTGAAAAACTAAGCATTTCACCTCATGGTCAACAACCTTGAGGAGGTTTTCTTTAGTTTCAAGGGTCAGGAGCGTTATGATAGACCTGAAGGGGTAATTTGTATTAATTCTGTTCTTAATTTAGAGAGGACTAGAACTGTTACCCCTTTTTTTTTCATTATCTAGATCAACTCGATCATGTCAACTAAGGAAAACAAGTTGGAAACTTTTATCACGATTCATTGTACCCTCCTCTCCCCTCAAGAAACCCCCACATCTTACAGCATTGTGAAGAGAATTATGTTTAATATTAAGGAATCCCAAAGAAATTTAGGAACGGACCTATACTCCCTCGAGCTCAAAACCTGTGCACCAACTGGCGTTGTGTTCCAACGTTTAAGGGATTTCTCGGGTATTAAAAAAAGGCAGGCCTTTGGTTTAGTGGTAAAGGAAGTACAACACAGGATGTGTAGGCAAACATCGTGAGTTTGAAGCCCCTCGAAGATTAAGCTTGGTGGTAAAGTGGGAGGGTAAGGAGGCGAACCCAAATTCCTCCGAATTTCATGGATATCCTATCTCTTTCACTTTTACCCTTGAAAAGTCATGTACTGGTGTAATTGACACCTATTTGCATATATTGAGTCACCTATTTGTCATAGGGATGTAATGCTTAACCATGCTCCTTTCTGTCATGCAAACAGGTAAAGTAGGAGGTTTTATTGCATCAATACCGGATGTCATCGTTGCAGGCCTATTATGCTTTATGTGGACAATGCTTACCGCTTTGGGCTTGTCAAATTTACGCTATAGCGAAGCAGGAAGCTCGAGGAACATTATCATAGTTGGCCTGTCTTTATTCCTATCCCTCTCTATACCAGCCTATTTTCAGCAGTATGGCATCACTCCGAAAAGCAACTTGCAAGTTCCGAGTTATTTTCAACCATATGTCGTGGCTTCTCACGGTCCTATCCGGACAAACTTTGGAGGGGTATGCACCTTCGACTAGAATCACATGAACTAAAATTCTCTTGAATCGATCCTAAACTATTTCTTTTGCAGCTAAACTACATTTTGAATACATTGTTATCACTCCACATGGTGATAGCATTCTTGGTAGCTGTGATCCTCGACAACACTGTGCCAGGGAGTCGGCAGGAGCGTGGGGTGTACGTTTGGTCTGACCCCGAAACAGCAAAAAGGGAACCTGCTGTAGCCAAAGACTACGGATTGCCATTCAGAGTTGGCAAACTCTTCAGATGGGTGAAATGGGTTGGACTATAAAGCCCGGGGTTATGATTTGCTGCTCAGAGTTTCATCTAGCAACATTTTTTCAAGCTCGTCAGGGAAGTCTCGCCAGAAAACGAACATCTCGGATTTGATGAGGCAACACAAATTCTATGACTTCTCCACACGCGAGGCGAGTTTATCGGACAAGTAGGTCTTATAGAGAGGGAGATAGTTGTGTACATGTAATATATCAGTTTGTATAAACTGTATTTAGTTTAGTTGAAATGTCCAGGTGAACCTATTTCTCTCTTCTTTTTTCTTTGGCTCCCACTTTGTTTTCATTTCTGCAGAGTTGAGAGATTCAACTATGTATGTACCACAGAGATTAATATTATTCTTTTTGTTACATTAATGTCAGCTGAACTCTACAAAATAGTGTTCAATCATGAATTTTCTTATAAACTCGAGTATTGTTCGTTTGTTATAATGAAATGTTGTTATAGAGAATATATATTTAGACATAACAATAACATACTTGGTGTAATTTATCAAGGGGGTTGTGGAGGGCAGAGTAGAGTATATATAGACTTTACCACTATTTCGTAGGAATAGAGTCTATTTTCGATACAAAAATGAGAGTAGTAATAACAATCAGAAGACATATAATATAACATAGCACGAAGATTATCTGTTATTATGGTAAATGACTATAGTGTGGAGAGGTTTGTCGGTAAGTCCTACAAAGAGAAAAGAAGGTATTAATTTGATCATAAACGTATCCTTTAACTTGGTTTTAGTTGATATTTTTGCTTAACGACTTTGAGTGTGTACAATTAGATATTTAAACTTGTATAAAGGTAAGTAGATACATGCGTTCTACATGTCAATTCATGTGACATATGTTCAAACTGAATTGTATTATGTTGTATAGAACGCGAATACGTAATTTTCTAGATTAATAGAGTTTAATCTATAGTATCATACCCTGTCTACATTCAATGAATTTAGTCCTAATGCACTACCAAAATCCAATTTATCTACTTTTAGGTTAAAAATAAAAATAGAAATTGTGCACTAAGTTTCTATTATATGTTGTGCAAGAAAAAATTGAATCACATAGATTTATTTATCACATCCTTATAATAGAATCTTATAATCGATCTTTTTTTAAATTGTGTGTATAACAAAAACTTAATGCATCATGTTGTTTTATTTATTATGTTTACTTTAAAATCTAATATATTGAATCTTAAAAGTAACATAATAATAATTGGAGAAGTTAACCAATAAAATTGAAAATGAGTGATAGCACAATTTCAGAAACTTCCATAAAAGTCAAACTCATTCTAAAGTTAATATCTACATCAAGTCACCAACATATACACGAACAAATTCCGAATTTAAATTTTATAAATTCAATTATTATGATTTGTAGAGTTGAATTCTT
Organism: Solanum tarapatanum; assembly: GCA_029582485.1. Taxonomy (NCBI): domain Eukaryota; kingdom Viridiplantae; phylum Streptophyta; class Magnoliopsida; order Solanales; family Solanaceae; genus Solanum; species Solanum tarapatanum. The sequence goes on along the minus strand of JAJOOB010095576.1, from coordinate 15,388 downwards.
TATATTCTTAAATTTATGTCTTCAATACTTGAGATTCTACGTTAAAAATACTATGTTCAGATGAACCAATTATACACGCAAAGTGGATCCAACTTTATGGGATTCACTCAAACTCAATATTTTCAATGCAAAACATAAATTTGTTAGTAAGAATTTATTAAAGTTACAACAAATAATAAAAATGAACAATAATATAATAAATTTAATCCTTCGAAACTTTAAGAATTAAACACATCAAATTTTAATTTTAAAATCTGACTCTGCATATACAAATCATCTTATACAACGTTGAGATATTTATATTGATATTTATTTATTCCTTTTATTCCATGTTTTTTCTAAATTATAAATTTATGGCTCTAATTAAAGACACCTATACAAAGACATATCTATTTCTCATTTCTCAATACTGACATTTATCGTCAATATTTGAAGAAAATATCAACTTAAAATTGACATGTAGAAATATCATACGTAGAATATCAAGAAAAGAGTGATATAAACAATTTTTTAAATATAAAATCTCGAGTTAAACGTTTCAATTCGAGCCCAAAAAATAAAATTATCTTTGATAAAAAGCATTGTATCAAATTACGTCTCAAAAATGAACTTATCTTTATATAACCATAGTAACTTCGCAATACACTGTTGAGTTAATCATTAATGTATAGTAAGATATTTTCTTTCTCATGATTTATTTTTGTTATGATAAAGATGTATTGCGTTACTATTTGATTTCACGTTTGGTGTTCCAAAAACTCTATAAAGTGGGGTACGATGGTATATTGCAGAGCCTATTCGATTTTTTATTTTTCATTTCCACAAACTCGATTTTGAGATCTTTTATTGAAGGTGAAAGGATTCCGACTCTCAAACTATCCCATTATAATTTACTAGACACAAGTGGGCGTGATAGCACGGGCTCAATATCTGTTATTTTCTTGTCTCACTTTATGTGTATAGATAAAGTGTAGAGAGTCAATTAAATTTTAAATATGATTTTAAAATACTTTAAGCTGTTAATTATGGTAATTTATAGTACTTATTTTATGTTACTTCCTTTGTCCCAATATATGTAGCACAAATAGAATTTCAAGAGTCAATATGTTGTTAATAATTGAGATTTACAATATTTTTTACTTAGTTTCCAAATTAAATAATACATGTTACTTCTTTTGTCCCATTTTGTGACATAGAAAGATTAATTTTATGAATCAATCGAATTTTTTATATGTTTTTTTTTAAAAATATTTTAAGTTGTCAATTATCATGATTTATAATATTTTTTACGCAATTTTTAAATATATATATATAAATTAAGACAAACAAATTAAAACGGAGGAAAAAAAAGGAATTGTATATGTAAGTGTGAAACATATAGGTGACGCATGCATGTTGATTGTCAGGTGTGTGGTTATCCACGCTTATATATACAAGTAGTGGATATTGGTGGTAATCAAATACTACACTACTAATACCTTTACCTACCCTAAATGATGTGCTTGAAATTATCAAGAGGAGCAATAACAAAGGTCAAAGAACCACCACAACCAATTCTTACATGTGGGGTATAGATAGGGTAGAATATACATCGATTTTCTTTTAAATTTTATGAGGTAAAGATATTATTTTTGCTAAATCTCGATTTAAAAAAACAGTTTTTAAGCAGATTTGCAAAAGAAAAAAGAAAGACGGTAAAAGAGCAAGAGACCAAGCAATGAAGCTAACATATAGTAATATGCATTGAAAAATAAGAGAATGTATTGATGCTGAGAAAAGGAGAGGAGGAGGCTCCCTCTCCCACATAAGGTGCAATACGACTCGGCTATCTATTACACTTTTATCCTCATTTTCGACTATTATATCTTTTTATCTAGAATTATGTTATCAATAAACTGAATTTGATCAATAACCACTAACTTCAAATGTATTATAATTACAATGGTCTTCCTCTTATTTTTTTTTCCAATAAATTTCCTATAGTTGTGCAAACTTTTATTAATTATAAGATAAACTATTAATTAACACCATTTTATCATCATCATTAGAAGAGAAAAGGAACAAAGACAACTCCAAGATTTAATCTTTTGATTAAATGCACCACTAAGCTAAGCTTAGATAATTAACTTTCACGCATACAATTTCTTCTGAAAAAAGTCACCGCATGTTGTAGTTTTACTTATTTTTTTCAAAATAAAACAATAGTCCTTTTTACATTTAAAACCAGTCCTTGAGCAATTTCTTATATAAAAAAAAGTTCTTCGAAAATGAAACAAAATTCTATAAAAAATAACAATTACACTAAACACATTGAAAATTTAAAAGTATTCCAATAAACATTGAGAAAAATCATCCTATCGCAATATATGGAATCACTCAAATATTAGTTGTAGCGGAGTTATTACTAACTAGTAACTACGAGTGAGAATTTAGTAGGGTTGCATATTGGTCCGTTCGATTTGATTTTATAGTTTATCGATTCGGCTTATCAGTTATCGGCTTGTAGACATGCTAAACAATTGAGAACCATTAAAGTATTGATTTTTCGGTTTTTGATCGCTATCGATTCAGTTATCGATTTAATCATTAAGATTTGACACAAAATATAAATGATTGAAAATCACTTAGAAACATGATGACAAACCAAATAAACCATGCATATGAGTTGATAGATTGTATCTTTCTAAAAACAACATTAACACATTGTAAAATAACCGTAAGTTTGGGACTGCCAGATATAAAAATGAAACAAAATCCTAAGTCAAGACTTTAAATATCGAATGGTATGAATATAATTTATTAATTTACTATCAAGTTATCGGTTTACCGGTTAAGAAAAAACTTCAAATCATTAAGAATCGATAACCCGATAATAAAAAAAATTAAAACCATTATCAAAATTGTTAAACCAATAACCCATTATCGATAAACCAATAACTTTTTTTCAATTCAAATTATTGATTTCAATTCAATTTTGAACAACGATAGAATTTAGTAACTTATGTAATAACTTTATGGGGATTTACTTGAATTGCAAGAGAGAAATGATGGGTTAGTATTAACTTTGAGCAAGAATAGGAAACACTTTTACTCCTTACCTTTCTCTTTCTTTTCCCCTTTTTTAAGTTACTCACCTAAAAATAATAGTAGTAAAATTTTACTCATCTATATACACTACGATGTGTGATGGAATTATTAGAATTTCATTATTCTTAATTAGAGATTCAATTAATTTTTATATAAGCTATGATATATGAATATAGTATGAGTATAAATGAAAGTGAGAATTCATGTAGTCGATTTTATCGAATTTGAATTCATCAATAATTTTTCCATAGAAAACACTTTACATTACTTACCTTAAGTTTTGTCAAGATTGCTCGCTCCTTCTCGATGAAGGAGCCTTTTACAAGCGATATTTGCCTTTTTCAGTCATACGATATTGTTAAGAGCCTTTTATAAGCGGTATTTGCCTTCTTCAGTCATGCGATATTATTGAACCATTTATACATTCCAAGATTTTCCACTCCCAACCACACTTCTTTTTAGGTATTTTACTGCAAAAAGAAAATAGAAATAAGAAATTATATTTTTATAGGTACCAAAGATCTAGTAAATAAATAAAAAAGTAAAAAAAATGTTAAGTAAACTTTATAACGTTATAATAAACTACCGGACATGATAGCTATTTTGAATTGGACGAATTATCAGAAGAGGATCATTTATTCATAGCAAGAGTATTTAGTTTTAAACATACTTTTATCTCTACAATTTCTGTCACATCTCATGAAATTCCGTCTCCTAAGCTAGCGCCTTCAACCTTTCGCGTGAAATGTAGCAAAAGAAAAAAAAATCCATAAACCAATCCCAACATCTTCATCCCGTAGAAACTACGAAATCACCCCAAAAATGCCTTCAGCATCCTGTGTTCACCATAACCTTGTAGGATTAATTCTTTCATAGAAATTGTTTGTATCTCATACCTATGAGCTATAGGAATTCCTTTCAACCAAGAGAGTTAATTTTGATATATTATTGAAATGGTTAGCTCTTCTATGATGTCTCGTGAAGATCTTTGATTCAAACCTTCACATAAAGAGGACGTTTACACTTTTACTATTCCCTCTGTCCATTTATATTTGTCATGTTGCGCTTTTCAAAAGTCAAGTTGACTAATTTTCAAAGTTAAATTAGATTACATCCATTTAATATTTTAAATTAAAAAATTGGATACTAAAAACTATACCAAAAGTACTATATATTCCAATTTTTTGTATATCAATATGATGAAAAAATACATTATAAAATGTTAGTCAATGTTATTATCATTTTACTCTAAAAAAAGAAATTATGACAATTAAAAATGGACAGAGATAGTATCTCAAAATATAGTGATGTCTTTTGATCGGATAGGAATGAATAAAGAAATATTTAATCATCCCATATTAAATGTGGAATTTTGTTTCTTCCCAAACTTTGTACTATTTTATTTAAATTTTTTCTTAAATTTCTATTTCTCAATAATATTCTACGATCAAAATAATCGATAAAATCATGTGAAATAATTTCATAGAAGTTCTTTAGTTTGAATATATTCCGAAAAAAATATTTACTCAAGGGGGAATTCAATGGTTAAAATAAAACCAAAGCTAATTAGTACTTCCTTCGTCTCAATCTATCTGTCTCCTTTCGAATTTCAAAATTTAAACAAGTTTTTCGTAATCATATTTTTTCATATACTTTTTAAATATCATGAATTACCAGTTTATATCCAAATTCATGATCAAATTATATTATTTGATTCTCGAAATTTAAATAATGCTACATAAATTAAGTCAAAGAGGATAAAAAACAATGATATTTTTGGGAGTTTGATTTGAAAAATTTATTGGAGGTTGAATCTCCTTCAATTCAACTCCATGTTAATGTAACTATATAAGTTTGTTGTAGTACAATAGGTAAAGTTTACAAATAATTACTTTTAAAATTTACCGTCTTATAATTTTATAAATAAAGTAATATCATAAGACTTTACGTATTAAATTTAAAATTTAAAAATTGTAATTATTTTTGAAAGATATGACTGAAAAGTGGTTGGTGGGAATGATGCTATTTCTATGAAATTCTTTTATGCCCATGAATTTCTACTATTAGAGCAGAATAAATTTGAACCTCTTTTAATTATTATTTTTCCTTAGTTGGACTAAATCTTACAATTTTAATTTAATATATAATATAACATAAAAAGTAAAAAAAGGTGACAATAGTTGTCTACTTGTCTCTATCTTCCTTGAAAGTTGAAAGAAACCACACTACAAATTCACATGTATATATGTGGATGTCTAGATTGAAACGTGTGTGTATTTTTATGCATCATTTCAACAACTATGTATTATTATTAGACTTAATAAATGAGTAATATTATTCTTTGTTCAATTGGGTTATCATAACTTTTTTTAAATTAGTTTTAAAATGAATATTGATTTTTTTTATAATTTTAATTTTTCATATGATATATTTAACACCATATGATTAAAGAGATATTTTCTCTATTTCTAATTATTTGTTCAATTTTTTTTACTTGTTTATTTTGACAAATCAAGAAAAGACAAAAATTTTTTACCTATTATACCCTCAATTAATTACTTTGAAAAAAGTAGATATTCTTGAAAATTTTAAATTTTTAATTCATCTACTTCATAGTTAATATGAGTAAAATGATAAATTCATTATGTCAAACATCGTTTTTTTAATTGGTGTGTCATTTTCAAAAGTGGACAAATAATTAGGGAAGAATACATGATATATTTGGCATATCTTTAATTAAGACCATAAAATTCAAAAGTCTTTTATTTTCTTAAATTTTATGTCAAGTCAAAAGAAGACAGACAAATTAAAACCGAACGAGTAAAATACCCATCATTTTAGAAACTTGAAAATAATCTTTTAAAAAAATTACTAGGATAAATAATTAGTGATGGAACAACCTTATACTAAGGGGTGTTAAATAGTCGGAAAAAATCCCCTTTATTTTTTTTGTGTCTATTTTGGTTTGTATTGCGACATTCTTACTTTCTTAAACCCATATGTGTTTATTTTTTTTTATAGTTCGTTTCAAAAAACCACTTTATTATAATTAGAAACAATTTAATTTTAATTTCCTCTTTTATTTATGGACAAATAAATATGTAAGAATTATTTTAGATTATAACGTTCAAAATTAATTCTTTTAAAATAGCATATCAAATTAAATAATGTCACATAAATGATATCGAGAAAGTAATATTTTTTTTTTATTCCAACATGAAATGTAATCTATTTAAGGTTCATGTAATCTTTTGAAGGTAGGAAAAATATTTTCGATTGAACATGAAATTAATAATTAATAAGAGGAAAAAAGTGGTAGGTGTGAGATTGACCAAACCTCCTTCACCCACCCACTCCCCCAATATAAATACCATGTTCATTTCTTTCATTTCTCAGCTTGGATGTTCCCTTAGAACTACAAGCTTCAAATAAATTTCTCTCTTATTATATTTTCATTTTATTCTCAATTACACCCCTAATTTTATAGAGTAATTGCAATTTGCACCCTAGAAAAATGCAATCGCTAACTCCATCATCGTCGGGGATAAATCTCAAATCCTTAATCCGGACGAAGATACAGTCGAACCGGGTTAACCCGAATCGGCCGGTTATCAGATGCGTTTACCGGTTTGACGCGGCCAACGCCGCCGTCAACACCGGTACCGCGAATACCAACTCTGCCGGACACGTCGGCGGTTCGAGAGCCGACTGGCAGAGTTCCTGTGCGATTTTAGCAAGTAAAGTTGTGTCGCAGCAGCAGAACGCTGAGAAGAGTGGCGGTGCTGGTAACATCACCGCCGTGAACGGCCATAAGGCGGCGATGGATCTCGATCTAGTTCCAATCGATAACCAACCTAAGCCGCTCACCATCACTGACCTCTCCCCGGCGCCGATGCACGGTGCTCAGCTTCGCGTCGCTTACCAAGGTGTACCTGGAGCGTACAGCGAAGCTGCCGCCGGTAAAGCTTATCCGAAATGTGAAGCCATACCTTGTGATCAATTCGAAGTTGCATTTCAAGCCGTTGAACTCTGGATCGCTGACCGTGCAGTTCTCCCCGTTGAAAACTCTCTCGGAGGATCCATTCACAGAAACTACGACCTCCTCCTCCGTCACCGTCTCCACATCGTCGGAGAAGTTCAACTCCCAGTTCATCACTGCCTCTTAGCACTTCCAGGCGTTCGAAAAGAGTATCTCAACAGAGTCATAAGCCATCCACAAGCCTTAGCACAATGCGAGCTTACACTAACAAAACTCGGTTTAAACGTAACTCGAGAAGCTGTTGACGATACCGCCGGCGCTGCCGAATACATAGCTTCCAACAACCTCCGTGACACAGCCGCAATCGCCTCCGCACGCGCCGCCGGCCTATACGGTCTCCAGATCTTAGCTGAAGGAATCCAGGACGATTCAAGCAACGTAACTCGTTTCGTTATGCTAGCTCGTGAACCAATAATTCCTCGAACCGATCGTCCATTCAAAACAAGCATCGTCTTCGCACATGATAAAGGAACAAGCGTTCTGTTCAAAGTGTTATCAGCTTTCGCATTCAGAAACATCAGTTTAACGAAGATCGAGTCACGGCCTCACCGGAATCGTCCGATCCGGTTAGTCGACGACGCTAACGTCGGAACGGCGAAGCATTTCGAGTACATGTTCTATGTAGATTTCGAAGCTTCCATGGCGGATGTTAGAGCTCAGAATGCGTTGGCTGAAGTTCAGGAGTTCACGTCGTTTTTGAGGGTTTTGGGAAGTTATCCAATGGATATGACTCCATGGTGTCCTTCTCGTGAAGATTAACAACCACCCCCACCCCCCTTTTACCCCCTACCCCCACCTTAAGAAAAAAAAATTAATTTATATTTAATATGTTTTATTTTAGGATTTATATCATAGTTTGAATCACATTTCATAATCTTTGGTGAATGTGTAATTGTTTATACTCATTTTTTTCCCATCTGTGATGAATTTATTTATTTTCTTATTTGATAGTTATTATACTCTTTCTTATGGCCCGTCAAAATAAAATTTTAATCTATAATCTTCACTCAAAATTGATATATCTAAATTCTGAACGTGTTATTTTAATTGTCGTACTTTATGATCTAGAAATTCGTTTGGAGTCGATCAGAATCTTCGATCTTAACCTTTGGTGATTGAATTTGTATGACTCAGTCCAATTGTCTCTTTTCTCTTCTTTCTTGTTTTGATTTAATCATCTAATATTTAGTTATTTAATTTGTGTCTTGTGAACCTAGTTTAAGAAAAAACGCTTTCTATAAAAATTGATATTTTTGATATTACTAGTGCTTTTCAAACAATTGTAGAAATAGGATCAAATAAAAAGAATATACTTTCTTTTTATTCTTTGAAGTTATAAGATCCAAGGGATTTGAGATCCAAAGAATTAAAAAATGTGAGAATTTTAGCCTTTAGGTGGCACAAGGGAATCTATTTTTTGGTTAATAATGGTGGTTTCACAATAAAGGGTTATGGAAGAGGTGAACTTACGAATTTTTATTTATGAATTCAGAATCATAATGTTTTTATTACTTCTAACACAATACAATATATGATTTTAGTCAATTTTTACTAGGTTTTGCCTTTCGTATTAATAATTATGATTTGGACATGAATTATAGGAAGATGGATATGACTCCTTCACTCATGATGAATTTCGAGTTTCAATTTGAGAAAAGTAATTGATAGAGAGCGTTTTTTTATATGGATCTTACATCGTGGAAACTCAAATTAATCAAGATCTTAATTAATCTAACATTTTGTTATGAATGTCCAAATATTTTTAGAAAATCAGATTTGTGTCAAGTTTCAATCTGTGTTTGATCATAATTCTTGAAAACATATTTCTCTCTTTTTTATAAAAAAAACCACCACTCACAAATTCTAAAAACTATCAAAATACCTACAAGTTTGACACAAAATTAACATTTTTATAGTGAAATAGATAATATATTATTCTAAAATCATAATATGATATTTTAATAAAAACTACAATAATCCAATTACAAACTACTACAATTCGTTAAATTACAAGAGTTACAAAGATTTACCAGGACAAAATAATAAATACTAATAATTGTATTAACTAATTATTCTATAATAATCTTCTCACATTTTACGAACAACTGATTAGATAATCAAAATAAATAAATAAATAAATAAATAGAAATTAGTTAGAGTCATAAATAGATTAAATTTTTTTTATATATATATTTAAAATTTAAAATTGAAAAAAGTAATGGCTGCCCCCTTCCCCCTCCTTTTTTTTGGGGTGGGGTGGGGTGGGATGGGGGTGTGGGGATTATATTTCCCCAACTTGTGCTCTCAACAACTTTTTCTTGACTTCTTACAAACTTCAACTTCATTGATGTTTCCCCACAAGGCATCTTAATTTCTTTTTCAATCTTTTTTGAGTCAATTCAAAAAAAGATTATTAACTTTATCTAGTCAAATATTTTGAACTTCAAAAATCACTTGAAATCATTATAAAGTTATTGCCCATCACATTTATACCATCTAAAATAAGTTTATCATGTGATGGAAATATTTATGATTTATTATTTCAATCTTTATTTTTGTTACTATCAACACTAATATATAAACATATTACCAAACCATTAGTAGGTCATATAGAGTTTTCATGAAATTAAGTTCCTAACTAAAATTTTGGCTTGGGAAAATAATAAACATAAATTGAGTACCTAACATCTAACAGTATTGATGCTTAAAGTTTTTTTTTTCATTCCCAAAAAATTGGACTCGAAAACTTTGGATTCATTATTATAAATGAAGGGATCTCAATTTTTCAATTACAATACTTATTGGTGTCAAATTCGTTAAACATACTCACTTCATTTCGTGATAATTAAAATTTTAAAAAGAAATATCATAGCACACTACTATAACTTTATAAAAGTTTATGATCTTACATGTTTCCATAACATTTGTTATGATTATAAAAGTTTTTCACTAGAAACAAATATTAAATTTAATTATTGTTAAAGATAAAATGTGATATTCTTTTCTAAATTGATTAAAAAAGAAAGTGACAAAAGAGCTACTCATAATTAAAATTATTGACATTGCTACTTTTGCTAGGGCCAAAAAGAAAATTGTGGTATTGAGGACCATAGTCTATATAAGCCATTTGTAGACATCCCATTTGATGTAAGGATTTTTTTTTTAAAAATTGTGATGATAAAATTGTCCTTTTTGTTGTGGCATTATCTTTAAAAAGTTATGAACCACGTTGTCCTTTTTGGAGTAGTTTGGTTGGATGTATAATAATATTATTAAATATATAATACATATAGTAATAATATTAATGTTGTTATTAGTTATATTAAAATTATTTTTGATACATTGTTTGATTTTATGTATTAAAAATAATATATATTAAATAAATTTTTAAAATTATTCATTTACATAAATACTCTTCATAAATACAAGAAAAAAGATGCAAAAAGGTATGAAAAATAATTATATCTTTAATCATGATGTATGCATTAAAAAAATTTGCATTATTAATTGATGATTTGTCATGTATTAGTTATAACTTATATAACCATATAAAGTGTATAATTAAAGATAGGTTGAAAATATGTATTAGACATAATATTAATATAAATAATATTATACACAAAATCAATACATACATTATTATTTAAAATACATTCTACCAAATAGGGGTGTAGATTTGGACAATCTTCGTCGGAAAATAATACCGTATATATTAGTAAAATGATACACGGTGTAATTTAATAACATAGTTTGAACACTCTTGACAGAACAAGGTGTTGTATCCTAGTGATTTTAGACGCATTGAAAGAACCCTAGAGTGCTCATGTGTTCGAATTTCATTTTTTTTTATCAATTTTTTTTATTTGTGAAATTCCTACTTCACTATTGCTATCAAACAATCCCACCTTACAAGTCCCCAAACACTTTATTTTAGATTTTCTTTTCATAATTTGAATATAACTTATACACTATACAATATGTATAAACTGAAAACTTGATTCATTGTAAAAGTATATTTCATCTAAATATTTGAAATTAGGAAGAGAATGGGTTGGTGAACAAAAGTAGTAAAATGTTGTTGAAATAGTAAAAAAAAATTAAAAAATTGACAGTAATTAGAGGCGAAGCTAAGTGGGGGTTCACGGGTTTGAACGAATCCAGTAGCTTTTTCGTAAACTCTATATTTGTATTAGAAAATTAAATAAATATATATGTATGTTACCTTGTGAATCCCATAACAAAACTGATATTAACGACTCAATAATAAGAAAGGGACCATAAAAATATTTTCCACACAAGAATTGTTGATTCGGACTATCAACAAAAGTTTCTCTTTTACCTAACATTTAGAACTCTCACTGTGTAATTAATTATTTAGGAATATTTAAACCTTAATTCTTGTTGTAGGTGGGAAATATAACTTTTCAATGGCTTATGTTATTATCTTTATTTTTTAAATAGTAATATTATTATTTACGATGTCATTTATGCATCAACAGTAGGGGTGGGTGGAGTTAACTCATTCGTCGTGAGTTTGGCACAACCAGTAACTTTAAAAATATAGAATTTCCAACTAGTAATTTTAAAAATATAGAATTTCGAACTTATAAACTTTAACTTCTGACTCCGTCTCTGATTATTTTCAGTTGATGTTTCTCATTCTTATACATACGTCAGGCCATTGTAATTTCTTTTTTAAATTCTGTTTGCATGTTATTAATAATTTTAAGGGATAATAGTATTTTTAATCCTTCAATTATTGAATTTTTTAAATTTTAATCCTTGAAATAGTTAACAAAATATACTTAACCTCGAACTAACCAAAGTATGTAATTTTGGTCCCTTAATATAAGTAATATGTTATATTTAGAATATTTTTTGGATTATTTTACTGTTAAACATTGAACAATAATACATCTTTAACATAACACGTGATAATTAAATGGTAAAACAATTGATGCTCACGGTAAATTTGTATATATTCACAAGCCAATTGATAAAAAATATGTACGCTTTTCAATTAATTAAAGACTAAATATATTTAGTTAAGGGCTAAAATAAGAATTTATTGATAACCGAAGATCGAGAGTACTTTTAACTATATGTCTAATCAAATAATATTAGGTCTAATTAATTTCCACTAGTTTTGCCTTTTATTAATTAAGATATTTCACAACTCACATGAAAGTGACTAGTAAAAAACTATGTGACAGAATTATAAAGCATCTTTTTAAAACATTATTCTTAAGTTCTTCATGTAGAAAAAGAAGAAGATATTAATGTACTATAAAGGCCTCAAGTTAAAATCGGGTTACGAAGCCGTCTTTATTAGAAATATTTCATTTTTAATGTGAGACTGCTTAATGTGATTCTGAATTTAGTTAGACCACAATATGAGTAATAAATATCAACCTGGGACTTTTTTATAGGGTTGTAGAAAATCGATAACCCGAATCAATTTTTTTTTATTGGTTTAACGGTTTTGATTTTTTTATTATCGTGTTATCAATTCTTAACGGTTTGATGTTTTTTCTTAACAGATTAACCGATAACTCAATAGTAAATTAATAAATTATATTTATACAGTTCGGTATATAAAGTCCTTGACTTAATAAGATTTAGTTTCATATTTTTATTTCTGGCAAACTTTCAGTTATTCTACAATGTGTTAGCATTGTTTTTGAGCAAGATACAATCTATCAACTCATGTGCATGGTTTATTTGGTTTGTCACCATGTTCAATCACTTATTTTTTGTGTCAAATCTTAACGGTTAAACCAATAACCAAACCGATAACGACCAATAACCGATAACCCACTATTTTAATGGTTCTTAACGGTTTAGCATATCTACAAACTGATAACCGATAAGTCCAATCGATAAACTTCAAAACCAAACCGATATTTACCCTACTTTCTAATGTGACTCTAAATTTAGTTGGACTACAATGCGAGTAACAATTATAAAAAAAACGGGTGGGAATCCAAAAAATATATCTAGAAGTAAAAAAAAAAGAACATAAAATGTTGAGAGTGGGATTTGAACCCACGCCCTTTCGGACCAGAACCTTAATCTGGCGCCTTAGACCAACTCGGCCATCTCAACATTGGTGTCCACTAATGTTTTTCTATAAAATTTGTAGTCGGAAAAAATATCATAAAAATATGTCTATTCAATTCTTAAATCAATTATAATTGATACTGAAACGAATAATATATAGTGTCTTGCGTAGAATTAGTGAGTCATGTCATACACGATCATTTACATAGTTCGGGAGCACTCTACCATACAAATATAAATTTTAAATTTGATCTTAATTACTATGAAGTCATTTCGTTCATAACTAGGTTATTCTGGAATTACAATCAAAATTATTTTAATTTATAATCCAAAGATTATATACATGTTTATTATTATAAGAAGAAAACTTCAAATGACCATTGAGAATTGTCAAGATGTGGTTTAAAGTTTAAACTATACAAGTGTCTTTTATTTAATTTAATTTTTTCATTTTTGGAAAAAAGACACTAATTCCACCATAGTCTGAAGACCATTTTGGCAGACATATATATACACTTATTATATTTGATGAAATATTGACAAATTGTTGGTGAATCTCTAAACAAGGACACCTTTGCTTCTTTTTTGACAAGTTCATGGAACTCACTAATTATATTATTTATCATAAGCTTTTTGGTGAAATAAATAGTATTTTCATTAAGAGGTTTTGGATTCGATTTTTGAATTAAAAAAAAAATATTGTTAGAAAACGCTTTCTCCTTTAACAAGTCATACGTCAAACAAATCTAAATAAGTCACGACTTCAATATAAAAACTGACCGATTGAAAACCAAATAAAAATCAAATTTCTTCTTAAATTCAAAATTGCCCTTACCTACCACCACTCGTCTGATTAATTCAACTACCCTTTGTGTGCATGACAAAGTATTCCTTTTTAAATTATTGTTTTTTTTTAAAAAAAAAATCAAATCAAATAAAAATAAATATAGTTAAGAAGTCTTCTTTCAAGATATATTGTTAACCAAATAAATATTTTACAAAAAAGAGAGTTTTTTTTACAAAATGAAATAAGAATTATGAAAGAAAAAGTCATTGTTTAACAATTCAAGAACTTTTTGAAAAAATATCAAGTACAATTTTTTTGCAATATTAATATTGGCAAAAAATAAGAAATCTTGATTATATTAATAGGGACATTTATTTTATTTTATTGAGTTTTTATTATTATAGAAGTTGATTATGTAACAAATAATAAATCTTGACTATATTTGATGCTTGGTTGGTGAAGAAAAAGTAGGTAGAAATTAAGTCCACATAGGGGGTGTTGGTTAGAATTTTCTTATACAAGTTGTACAAGTAACAAGATAAAAGAAAATAAAGGGAAAAAGGCCTGAAATATATTCGAACTTTGACTGAAATTGATGTAATGATATCAAACTTTGGAAATGACCTTTTACCCCCTGCACTATTTAATAGTGTAATTTAAAGGTATATATGTGTCCATGTTGACATCATAAATATTGTATAATTATAAATAGTAACGTGTCCACGTGGACACATATATACCTTTAAAATATACTATTAAATAGTGCAGGGGTAAAAGGTCATCCATAAAGTTTGGTATCGTAAAAGTAATTTCGATCAAAATTGAAGTATTTTTCAGACCCTTTTCCCGAAAATAAATAAAGAAAGTCAAATAAATACTTATTACTATAATATTATGATATACATATCTTATATTTGTTTTAGTTTTGCAAACTCAAGAATTCTACATTTAAATGAGTGACCATTTCTTTCTTATTTTAATTCTTTTATTTTATAACCAAGTTGATTTTTCTTTTTATTTCATACTAGCTCTTATATAATATATTACTAGCTCTTATATTACTATATATAATAAGTGGGAATATCTACTACTTACCACATGAGAAGTGTTGGATGATATGTGCTTGATAGTGTTGTACATTTTTCTTTTATGGTTGTAGCTTTAAAATTTATATTATTGGACAATTTAACACCATTAATTACCTACTACTTTATTAGCCCAAAAGTTTGACCTCATTGTCATATGAATTTGAACAAATTATATATTATTAAAAGTTACATAAAAGATGCTATAAATCACAATAATTAGCAATTAAAGATATTTTTAAATCATACAAGAAATTTGGTTGACTAATTAGAATAGAATAAGTAACATGTACTATTTGAAAATAACGTCAAAATTTCTAGAATTCACAA
>JAJOOB010095575.1:0-35320 GCA_029582485.1 Solanum tarapatanum | reverse complement strand
AGCAAGTGATCACAGCTTAACCCCCCAAGGAAGTGGCAGCAGTTCGTCTTCAAGTGATTCTTTCAGTGAGACTCCACCAGCGAAATTCAGATCGTTAAAGGAGATTTATGAAAATTGTTCTTTTGCTTTGTATGTTACTGAACCCAGTTGTTTCAAGGAAGCTGTAGAAAGTCAAGCATGGAAAAATGCAATGTTAGAATAGATGCAAGCAATTGAGCATAATCAAACATGGGAATTGGTGAATCTACCGGAAGGAAAGGAACCCATTGGACTCAAATGGGTGTTCAAAATTAAGCGTCATGCAGATGGGAGCATACAGCGATACAAAGCAAGGCTTGTAGCTAAAGGAAATGCACAACATCAAGGTATTGATTATGATGAGACGTTTTCACCTGTCGCTCGCTTTGAAATGGTGAGAATACTCTTATCTTTGGCTGCTAAACTGAGCTGGCCTGTTTATCAATTTGATGTTAAATCTGCATTCTTAAATGGGGATTTGGAAGAGGAAGTTTATGTTTCCCAACCTGAGGGTTTTGGTGTTAGTGGCAATGAGAGCAAAGTATACAAGCTCAAGAAGGCTCTTTATGGGCTAAAACAAGCACCACGGGCATGGTACAACAAAATTGACTCGTACTTCCTGAGGAATAGATTTGAAAGGAGCGAGAATGAGCCTACGTTGTATGTAAAGAAACAAGGTACAAGTGATTTTTTGGTAGTTTGTCTCTATGTGGATGACATGATCTATATGGGGTCATGTGAAACTTTAGTTGCTGAATTTAAATCTTGCATGATGAAGGAGTTTGAAATGTCAGATTTAGGTGTTTTGCAATACTTTCTTGGTCTTCAAGTGAAACAGGTAGAAGATGGTATTTTTGTTTCTCAAACGAAGTATGCAAAAGACCTCTTGTTCAAGTTCGGTATGCATAATTGTAAAGCGGCTGCCACACCCATGAATGCAAATGAAAAATTTCAGCTTGAAGATGGCACAGATCTCGCTGATCCTAGTCACTATAGAAGCTTGATTGGAGGTTTGAACTACCTAACACATACTCGTCCTGATATTATGTTTTCTGTTAGTATGTTGTCTAGGTATATGCATAGTCCTACCAAGCAACATCTTGGTGCTGCCAAAAGAGTTTTGCGTTATGTTGCTGGGACAATTGACTTCGGGATTTGGTACTCCAAAGATGCAGATTTCAGCTTGACAGGATACAGTGATAGTGATTGGGCAGGAAGTATAGATAACAGAAAGAGTACTTCTGGAAATGTGTTCAATTTAGGATCTGGAGCGATCTCTTGGAGCTCAAAGAAGCAGGATGTGGTTGCATTATCATCATCGGAAGCAGAATATGTTGCTGTAACCTCAGCAGTTTGTCAAGCCTTATGGTTACGAAGAATGTTAGTTGATGTTTTCTATCGGCAAGAGGGTGCGATAAAAATATTTTGCGATAACAAGGCAACAATTGCAATGACAAAGAATCCGGCTTTTCACAGCAGAACAAAGCACATAGACATCCGTTATCATTTCATTCGTGACCACACAGCAAGAGGTGATATAGAGTTGAAGTTTTGCAGTACAAGGGATCAAATTGCAGATGTTCTCACCAAGGCACTCCCACAAGCCAAGAATGATCAGTTCCGGCAGAAACTTGGAGTTTGTAATTTTGAATCAAGGGAGGGTGTTGAATATTGATTCAAATGTAATTAGAGGTTCCTATTTAGTTGGCAGAGTAACACGTTTGTTAGGAGTCCTAGTTCAGTCAAAGCATATCTCCTGTTAGTTGCTAATATTTAGCTTAGTGGATAAGGTTGTGGTTAAGTTAGTAGGTCATGTTTCTCTTAGGTGGTTGAGTCTTAATTCCTATTTAAAGTGTCTTATGTATTTTCGTTATCTATATGAGAAATATAACGTGAAAGTTCTCTGCAACTCTTCTTCTATCTTCTTATACGTTGTTTCTTCTTTCTTTATTCTCTAATAGTTGAGTTGTGCATTGATTTTCTCAATGATATTTCCTGTTACTTCAAAAGTATCAAAAAGTTTGGGGAATTTTTCTTTGGAAAATTCAGGAATTTTGAATCATGGATAGGTTTCAATATTATGAGATAAAGTAGAAGATGGAGTTGGTCTTCCACTGATGGTAGGTTTAGTATCTTCTATTTTTCTGGAGATAACTTGAAGAATTTGGTTAGAGTAATTGTTTTGTTAACTACTCGGTCAATATCTGCAGATGTGATTAAACTACTTGTCTTATCACTTTTCTCTTAGAAAGGAGAAGCTTTGATTATCGTTCCTGCAATAGGGATGTTAATTCCTTCAAGAGGAGGAGTGATAGACTCAACAACTTTAATAGAAGCAGTATACAATTTGTTAATGATAACTTGTAATGACTCAGCACAATTTTCAATTCTACCCGTCATTTCAAACCATTTGAAGAATTCCATTTCACAACCGATCCTTCTCATATCAGTCATCCACAAATCTTCTACTACATTGAGGTGTATAATGACTTAATTTGCCACACACAAATAATAATCATAGTTGCCAAAAATATTTCCCCCATTGTCCCTTTTACTGTACCCAATAAGGGTCAGATAACTCCAGAACCAAAGACCTCACTAAATATTGATAAAAACTATTATCAAATAAGGTAGAGTATATGAAGATCTAACTTTCCTATGCTTTAGCTATTCAATTAAGTGATTTTCTTTTCCATCACCAAAATTAATAGTCTTGCACAAAATAAGATGACATACATTGTTAACATACAAGCTCATATTATTAAAGAATAGGTATTAAAGCATTGAAATTTAGATACAGTTCTTACACAAAACATATGAAGTGAAAGAATATTGATACCATCCATCTTCAATGCCCAATAAAATTTGATTCTAATGTTTTCATGAGAGAGTCTTTGTAATTGGTATTCTTCATAAGACCATAATATGTAAATATCTTTAAGATTGTTGGAAATCTTATGGAAAATATCTTTTTCATGAACACTTGTACGAAATTCATCAAATCTTGAGGCATGTCAGAAACTATCCTTAAGAATATTTCACTCGGTATAAGTATATTCCCAGGATTCAACAAGCTCTTTTAGTATAAAACTAGAACTTAAAAACTAGAAAAGATTTGACGAGGAAAACCTAGCACAAAAGGAAATAGGAACTAACTTTTTTTGTTTTTCTGCCTCTCAAAGATAAGTTGAAGAATGATATATATATATCTATGCCATGAAAATGGAAATAAGGCTAACAATTTAAAACGTTCAAAAGTCAACTAACCTTAATGACAATATTTAAGTAGAATCAATTGTCACTTCAAAGAATTAAGCAAAACCATTTAAGGTTACGTTATTATGAGGAGAATAGATTGATTAGTGGGTATTAATCAAGTTTAGGTATCTAATCACATTAAAGATATCAAAAGGCATTAACAAGATATCAAGGAAAGAATCTACACAATAATTCTTTTGAGATATTAGAATCAGATTTCTAACACTTTTTGCATATAAAACCACAATAGATTTGGACAAAACTTATAAATATTTTCATTCTTTTTATTTTTGTATGAGAAGAAGCCACAATGAGAAATACAAACACCTGGTGATACATTTTAATTGTTTTCAGAAGGTAAAAATATAAAGAAAGACAACATAATTTTTGCTATGTTAATATGAATTAAGAGATTACATATACTACCATGTAACAATCTAAAAATTCATTGGGATATCATAGATTTTCACTTAAGATGTTTTAAATGTATCAGTAGTAAAGATATATTTTAGTGCCTTAGTAATGGCAAAACAATTTATTGAAGCTTGTCTAATTTTTGACTAATTAATGAATTTTTTTTGATAGCTACATTAGCATTTTATATGAAAACTTTATTCAACAGTTACCTTGTTTCGGTTTACCATCATCCCAAGTTTTTTTCTTTAAAAAAAGAAGATAAAATTAATTTGTCTCTTGGTTATCTTTTTTGGAAGCTAGTCATGTAGATATCAGTAGTTTAAATGAGTAATTATATAAATGTCAAACTAAATATAATTCAAAATTTAGTCAACTTGCTAAAAAAAGATACAAGTAAAGTAATTATAGATTACTCTTTTTGTCGAAAAAAGAAATGAAATAAAAACACCATCCATTACATTTGAAACAAAAATAAAGGATAACAACCATGAATACTGAAACCACAAAAAAGGCTCAAAACATAAACTTAAATGAAAAACAAGTATTGCAATAAAAATGAGATGAAGACGATAAAAATAAAACAAACCAAACCTATGGTAACTCAAAAATCTAAAGTCGAATCTCTAAGGTAAGCTACTCGACCTCTTGATCTTTATTCTCCTTCTCACTCATCAAATCTTTAGTAACACTACTAGAACTCTTGCTAGATGATGTATCATCTGTTGCAGCCAATCCAACATTCATATCCATGTTGACTCCATTTGATTCCACAAAATGGATAAAACAGTCTGCCTCAATAAGAAAGGGATCAGGTGTAGGTGAGAAACCTGTGGCTTGTTGTGATTTGTCAAAAGTAGATGGTGGATGGACAAGATGTCTCTTTGAACGGGAACGATAAAAGCGTCCCTCACCGGGTAACACGGTGGGTGTGGATTTACGTTTGCCTAACCTACGATAAAGGTTAGGGATTTCATTAGAGGGACAAAATATTTTTTTATGGGATTCACCTTTTTTCCATGTTCCTTGAGGCATGTGCTTACGTTGGTGCCCACCAAGCCCCTGACTTGAAGTGAATACCTCATCGCAGTACCTGCATTGAAAATACCAAATACCTGCAGGATTCGTTGCGAGGTCTTCATTAGCCATTTTTCTTGTTGATTGTTCTTGATGCCTTTTTCCTAAATGATTTTTTATTTTGGTGAATTTGATAATGAGTTGGTGAGGATATAAGAAATGCTTACTGAAATATATAGGATCAAAACTTTCAAAATATGGTAACAATGCTTGTACAAATAAGGAAAAAAGTTTAATGTATTGATTATAGTCAAAGAGTAATTTAAGGTATTTCTTAAAAAATACAACTCAGTGATGACCTGTTCTTGATTTTATAAACCCTAAATACAATGTTTTCTCGCTTCGTCTTCTTTTTATCTATTTTGCTTATAAAACTCAAACAAATTTTTTCACTCTCAAATAAGATTTTTTATTTACTTCTCATTGATTATCATTATCATTATTATTATTATTATTATTATTATTATTATTGTTGTTGTTTTTGTTGTTGTTGTTGTTGTTGTTGTTATTATTATTATTATTATTCTGCACAAATGTAACCTATTATAGATTATTATTATTAATTTTTTATCCATGGAAAATAACATTAAATCTCACTTTCTTATACTTAACCTCAAATATTACCATGAATTCAAACGAAAGTATAGAACCACTATGCTAGATAAACACATTTTATTAATTTAGATATGACCTAGTGCACACAAAATAATTAATCTTAAAAGTTGACTTGTGAATAGTGAGTCATTTTTGTAAATTAACTAAATAGAATTCATCTAAAAATATGTTAATTTGTTTCTATTAAGGGGTTAAGGGTGTTAGCGATTCTGTTTATTTTGATTTTCACTTTCAAAATGAAATGAAATAGATTTAAACATACAAACTAAAATAGATTAATCAAATCAGTTGTTTGGTTTGATTTTCTTTCAATTTAATTATTCTAGTTTTTTCTTCACAGATGAAATACAAAATTTGATTTATTTAAACACAAAATCATTAATTCAGTCAAATAAGAGCTACTATTAGAATTAACTTTTATATGTCAATATACGAACTAAGTAATATTTGCCAACATTATATTTAATATTTAAAATGTTTTTCAAATAAAGTATTTTTCACTATCCAAAGGAACACAAGAAAAAAATATTTTGTAAAAAAGAAAAGACATAAAGTCACCACTAAAGTTGTCTCGAATTTTCAAAAAGACACCTTAACTTTGCAACGGTCCTATTATCCCACTAAACAATTTTGAACAAATATTATTATATCATTTTTCGATCAACCCCAGATTTTTAGAAGTAAGTGTGTTCACACATCAATCATTACATGACACGTGTTAATTTTATTAAAAATGTAATATTTTTTCATTTTAAGTTTTTTGTTTATCTTTTTATTTTCTTTATTTCTCTCTCTCTTTGACTTATTTTAATTTTGATTTCATCTTAAATTCCGCTTCATCTTCCACTCCCCACTTTCAAGTGATCCATCCCTCCATTTTCTTTCTTTTTCTTCACCTCCCACCCCCCACATCAAGTTGAACCTCTCTCCCAGTTTTTCTTTTTTTTCTTCTTCTCCAGTCAAATTCTTTATTTTAGTGATTTTTTATATATAAAAATATCATACTATTTTCTAGACTTTATTGAATTATTGATAACAAAACTAATTATTTTTCTAAGAAAATTTAAAATTTTGAAGGTATCATCAACTTCTCCTTTTCATATAACTTCAAAAATTAGAAATGATAATTTTAAAAGAATCAATGAATTCATCGAAAATTGAAAGAACTTAATTAAAATCGGATTAAAAAAAACTATATGATACTTCCTAATCATCTTGAAATCTAATGGGTTTATCAAATTGTAAGAAAATATTTAGATAAAGTTTTAAAATTAAAGAGAGTAAAACTGATAGTAGTAAAAACAAGAAAGGTGAAGTTGTGGTAAAATTGTGACATTGAAAGTGAGAAACTTCAATGGAGATGACAATGAATTTTTGAAGAAAGAAAGAGAAAAAATAAAAAGGAAAAAAAATTAAAATAATAAGAAAAATATATTTTATAATAAAATACTTGTAAAAATAAAATTATATTAGTTATTTTAGGTTGCTCATTCTCTTTGAGAGAGTGCACACACTCTCTATGTTAGGTGGACAAAAAATGATGTAATAATATCAGTTTCAAATTGTTTTGTGGGGTAATATGATGCCCGCATAGTGAAGGTATCTTTTTGAAAATTTGGAAAAAGTCCAACTGTCACTTTATGTCTTTTCTCATGTAAAAACTATTTTGGTGATACCTGATGTTTGACGTAATCAAAGACACAACTTCCAAATCAAGTGTCAACGATCGTATGTAGTAATATAACCCAACCGAATGGGTTGGGGTCGAGTCCCAAGGGACGGTTAATAGTCAAGAATCAAATAGAAAAGTAAAAAATTAGTTCTAATCAATCATAGCTATAAATATTTACGAACAAAAATATACTACATCTAAAAGTGATACGAATGTCAATTATCAATGGAGGGTTTTGTATTCAACTAGTGAATAAAAACAGTGAAAATAAAAAGATGCGAATTAGGGAGACGGAATTCTTGGGATGTGATAGGAATATGGGATAAAATAAACAATCGGGTAAATTTTATTGATAGTAAATCGCTGAACATTTGTAACTAAGCTAGACTTTAGTGGGGGTAAATTCTCTCTCGAGCAACTTACCTTGAATCAACTCGGTTTCTCGCGAACACCGAGTTGCAGCATTTAAGCACAACTTTCGCCTTAGCCCATTCACTCTCTCGAGCTGAATGTGTGGGAAAAGGCCTAGGATTCACTCTCTCGAGCTGAATCCACGACGACCCAATAATCACCGGCTATCAATTTAGTAGTTTTGGTTTTAAAACCTCTCTCTCGAGCAAGCCAAGAATACGAAGATAAAATCGTATTTGCAACTACAATTCCATTAAGTTCAAACATAACTACTAAACGAAATCACATTTAAACAACAAATAGACTATCATTGTGAAATACCCAACAATAAATTTAACCCATATGCACATAATCACAGTCCAAGAATTGGGGTTTAAGGTAGACATGAAAAAGAGATAGAAATCGATACCAAAAAGTGTTTCCATCAAATGGGTACAATCGAAAATGTCTTTAAACACGTCTAAGATGAAGATTCTTTGATACCCACTGCCAATTTCTTGGAGATGAAAACTTTCAAGCTCAAGAACAATGTCTCCCAAAAACTCTAAGAACTCAAAATGAAATATTCTAAAACCTCCTAAATTTCCGGATAGGTACTAATCTAACAATTGAAACAAGTATTTATAGTGTTTGAAAATTTGTGCTGCGAAGGACCACTCGACGCAATTAGTCGGGATCACCGATGCACTTGGCGATCCGCCCTTTGGTCTGGTTCATCGCCTTTCAGCTGTTGCCTTCAGCATCTTTGCGTTTTGAATCATTGGGAGATATGGTGTTGCTTCGCGGAACTGTTTGGCGACACGCCGACTTCTCTCTTTCATCGCTAACTTGATCTTTTCCTTCAGGGCTCAGCATACTGGAACTTTGGGTGAGGTTAAGGCCATTCGGCGACTCGCCTAATGCATTAGGCGATCCTCAAGCCTTCTTTTCTTCGTCTTTTCAGCCGTTTTATTCCTTTTTGCCAAGTTATGTCCATGCTTTGCCTCAAACTCCAAATACCTGAAAGTTAAGGATTTACATCAGTTATTGAGACAAAATATGCATTTGAGGACATTAAATCTATCAAAATAAAGCCCGAAATGAGTCCAAATTGTGGACTCCTCAACACCCCCAACTTAAACCTTTGCATGTCCTCAAGTAAAACTCAACTTCAGCAGTTCAAAAAGGATGTCTCAAACAGTGCTACACAAGACTCAATCATGAATGCACATACAAGACTTAACTTACTCATGCAAGGATCAATTGTGTATTCAAAGACTCAAGTTGTGACACACCATTATCGAAGAATCTCAAGCTCACTATACTTGCTTCAAATGCAAGTTCAAGCTCAACAAAGGAAATCAAATGCCCTCACACAAAAGAATGATTCCATTTTCACACACAATGGTTCAACAATTTAAAGATCCGGAATCCAATGCAACACTCACACTCACACTCACAAAGAAGAACACTATGCATGTTTTCACCATAGGTTTGCCCGTATTTTCCAATTGACAATTGTTTCAGCTCACTCAAGATCAAAAAGGTCTTTTCAAAGCTTGTAATGGGGATGAGTGCAAATGTATGGTCATTTAGGCTCAGTGACTTTCATCCTCATGGAATGTGGTGCTCACAACACTTTCTTCTCTTTTCCTCATCAAATTCATTTGTACTCACAAGTCATCTCATTATTCACTCACAAGTCATTTCATATTCCACAATTTCTTTCTTTTTCTTTTTCATCTCTTTTTTTTATGGAGGGGTTCCATTTTTCTCGACACATGGATAGAAGGGAATTTTCTTGCACTTCTTGACTTGCCTTCTTATTTCACCACACCCCCAACTTAGGCTTTTGGCCTAAGTTGGATATTCAATCAACCACAAATCAAGAGGATTATAGGTAGTGGATTAAGAAAGGTCATGGTTTCATCAAGTTTTTTCCAAAGAAGGATAAGGCTCAATGGGTGTTCAAAAGAGATTAACACACGCTCACAAGGTAGGCCACAAAAAAGGTATATGTAAAATTGTTTCACACTCTTCAAAATTGCCTAAGATCATATCAAGAGATAGCCTTACTTAGTTGACCGGACCAACGGGACAAATTCTAGGTGTTATCATGCATGGTTCATAGTAAGCTCATCACAAAAGGCATCGACACCAAAGTCAAACAATACTCCACACTTTCGCTAGTGTGCAATGTTCATCACAAAAGACTCAATTCGATAATTGTCTAGTCATAATGAGATGCAAATAGTTCATATATTGTCTATACAACTTCAATTGGCCTCGTTGTAGCCTCATTGTAGCCGCACATTCATTTATGTTCGATTATGAGCACTATTTAAGCCATCGGTATTGATCAAAACCGATACTCAAATTTTCAAGAGAACAACCACATTCAACACATACAAGAGGTGGTAATTTTTTTCCAGAAGGGTCAAAAATCATTTACAATTAAAAGTAAGGAGCCACAAGTTCAAACATTCCACAAAAAGCAGTGTATAACACGAAATTAGCTCAAAGCCCAATATATAAACAAAACTAGAGTCACAAACAACACACAAAGGTGGGCATCACCCCACCACAAATAAAAATATTTGTCCTTAAATGCAAATAAAAACATCCAAAAGTGAAATAAAGAAAAATAGAGAGGGAGGTAAAGAGGGGGTCCTGTCTACACAGTCGCTCCGTTTGTCTGGGCATTATTGCCCGATGCCTCACTCTGAGTCTGGGCATCAGTGCCCGGGGTCACCTTAGGGGGAACAATAGTGCCAGATTCACCAAGTTCTGTTGAGTCTAAGTCCGCCAGAAAGACATGCACAACTTTGTAGAATCTCCGGGCCCAAGAAAGAATATTAGGGTCTAGGGTAATGGTCTTCTTGGAAGAACTAGGCCTCCTGCCTTTGCCTTTCCTAGTAGTTGTGGGAAGTTTCGTAGCTTTTCCTTTTGACATAGCTGCATTCTCATTTATCGCAATCCCTTTGGACTTCTCTTGGGCTGGTATTATTCTTTCAGCGGCATTTGATTTAGTCATGTCTACAAAATCTCGAAGAGAAGTTAGAAAAACTTAAATAAAAGCACAACAAAACATTTGCAGACAGACTCGCCAAACCAGGTGGCGAGTCGCCAAATTTCTTGGGTGTGCTAGATCGAGCTCACCGAAGGAATTGGCTCTAAAACTGCAGTAAGAAGGCGATGGTGGAACTACTCGGCGTGTCACCTACAACTTTCGGTGAACAAGGACATCCTCGTTGAAAGTTATAGTGCAAAAAAGGTTCAGGCGTGTAAGTAAAACAACGATCAAGAAGACTCTTGGAGACACAAATAACAAGAAATTAAAGGCAAGATGGGGATTGTCGGTGAACCGCCGAGTGGTTCGGCGAGCTTGACCCAGCTCGCCAAACGACCCAACGTGCCTACTTTCAACCCATATTCTAGAATTCAACCCCGCAACCCCCAAAAATAAAATCAAAACATGCAGTAGTACAATTAAGCTCAAACCCATAACACCCGTCACCCCAAAATACTCAGACTTCTCCAGGTTTTGCCAAATTCGGCCAATTGACGATCTTTGCCCTTAAGAATGGAGTCACCCACTCTATCATTAGGCAAACTACGTCGTTTGGCACAAATACGGGTTACTCAGACTTCACCCAACTAAACTCAATGACAAGCAAATACAAATCCATGAAATTTAATTCACTTTAACGCGGAAATTTACGGGATTTTTAAAATACACTCAAAACAGGCAAGATGTTCGAATTTAAAAATAGGCAACAATCATCCTATCAGAGAGGCCCATCACACATCACTAAGATAAGATCATTGCAAATGAGTACAAATTCAATAAAAATAAACTCGGGGTTTGGAAAACCAAACTTTTATGCCGGTTAAAGTACTTTGTAATTCTAGGCGACAATGTAATCCAAAGTTCGAGCACCAATCAACAACCAAAATACTTATGGAGTGCGAAAATATTGAAAATACTAACTAGGTGTGAGTTTAGGAAGTTTGAAAGCGAGGGACAGTGAAGATTATTAAACTTTGAAACCATTGGCCTTTAATAAACCGTCCAGTTCTTCGCCTATTCGGTGACGTTAGTCGCGCTCGCCGACCCATTTTGTAACACGCCGAGTGTTCACTTACCTCACCGAGTTTTTAAGGCACTCCAATTAATGTGGCGGTCCAAATGACGGTCTACGTCGGGTTCGCCGACCTGGTCGATGACTCGCCAATAATTACTTGGGCTTGCCGAGTTTTACAGACTCCATTTTGAAGATGTCTTGAGTCAAACGACGGTTCAGATTGGGCGCACCGACTTATTCGGCGATTCACCGACTGGACCTTGTAGCTCACCAACTTGCAATTTTCAAACACTCAGAACATTTTAACATACAAAATCAACACACCATTATTTCTAAAACAAAAATAAAGCAATAAAGGGTTTTGGGTTGTCTCCCAAACAACGCCTTAGCTAACGTCGTGGCACGACGCAAGTCCACACTCAAGTTCCACTAGTGTGGTTTGCCTCAATTTTTTCAGGCAACCCCTCTTTCGGATATTTATAGCGCTCATTTAACACTCGGTCCATTTGGGCTATTAGCTGGATGAGCATGACATGGGAAGTTGACATCTAGTTCAACAGCAATACATTCTCCCTGAGTTCCTCCAGTACCCTGTCCTGCGTATTGGCTTTTCAGAGAAGGAGCGAGAGCATTGCTTCAGTTTGTTCATCCCCCTTATTCTTCGGTTTTCTTTGCTCATGAGGAGGGACATAACGGTCTTTCTTGATGCACTGGACATCAAGCTCTCTAACTGATTTGGCCAACTTATCCATCTGAGTCATTAGTGCGGCCATCATGAAGTCCTTTTCTACTTCTTGGTTTGTTTCAGCCATGTTATCAAGCATGTGGACTGCTATCGCATATGGCTGTATTGCAATGCCACCCGAAATGAGTTGATCGGCCAACACCTTGTATCCGGGACCAAGACTTCTGTAAAAACATTCAAGTAGGACTATCGGGAATTTCATGAGTTGGGCATTGAATTATCATTTCTGTAAACCTTGCCCATGTCTCATGGATCCGTTCACCTTCCAATTGTTTGAAGGTTAGGATGCGATCTTTGAATATGTGGGAAAAAGCCTAAGATTCACTCTCTTGAGCTGAACCCACGACGACCCAATAACCACCGGCTATCGATTTAGTAGTTTTGGTTTTAAAATCTCTCTCTCGAGCAAGCCAAAAACACGAAGATGAAATCGTATTTGCAACTACAATTCCATTAAGTTCAAACACAACTACTAAACGAAATCACATGTAAACAACAAATAGACTATCAATGAGCAATACCCAACAGTAAATTTAACCCATATTCACATAATCACACCCCAAGAATTGGGGTTTTAGCTAGACATGAAAAAAAGATAGAAATCGATACCAAAAAGTGTTTCCATCAAATGGGTACGATAAAAAATGTCTTTAAACACGAAAATTCTTTGATACCCACTTTCAATTTCTTAGAGATAAAAACCTTCAAAACCTTCAAGCTCAAGAACAATGTCTCCCAAAAACTCTAAGAACTCAAAATGAAATATTCTAAAACTTCCTAAATTTCTGGATAGATACTAAACTAACAATTCAAAAAAGTATTTATAGTGTTTGAAAATTTGTGCTACGAAGGACCACTCGACATAGTTAGTCGGGATCGCCGATGCACTCGGCAATCCACCCTTTGGTCTGGTTCATTGCCTTTCAGTTGTTGCCTTCAACATCTTCTCATTTTGAATCATTGGGAGATATGGTATTGCTTCGCGTAACTGTTCGGTGACACGCCGACTACTCCCTTTCATCGCCAACTTGATCTTTTCCTTCAGGGCTCAGCACACTGGAACTTTGGGTGAGGTTAAGGCCATTCAGCGACTCGCCTAATGCATTAGGCGATCCTCATGCCTTCTTTTCTTTGTCTTTTCAGTTGTTTTGTTCCTTTTTGCCAAGTAGTATCCATGCTATGCCTCAAACTCCAAATACCTGAAACTTAAGGATTTACATCAGTTATTGAGACAAAATATGCATTTGAGGACACTAAATCTATCAAAATAATGCCCGAAATGAGTCCAAACTGTGGACTCACCAATACCCAACGCCCTAACAATTTTAGTTTTCATTATAAGGGGTTAATTTTAAAATTTTGGAGGAAAGAATAGAGTTATAACTTTTAAATTGCTAAGATTTAGAATGACATACTTTCAAGTGTTCGTTGGAATTTTAATTTGCATGAGTTGGTATTAGAGTTGATGTAACACCCCAGAAACTTTTTGAATTAATACTCGAACCACCCTTCGTTGTGAGTAGGATTTTACTGTGGAATTTAATTTTTTTCCTAAGTCTTAAGGTCACTAGATGTAGCACCTTGTCTTCCAAAAAGAACTAGAGAGAGTTCATTCAAGTCATTCCTAAATTCCTTTAAGTTTTGGGCCAATTTCAAACGACCATAACTCTCAGTACAAGATGAGTTGGGTGACCCATAAGATATCAAATGAAAGGCCTTTGAATTATGTTTCCAACGCTATAAAGTTTGCTAAATTTTGAGCTTGTATGATGGAGATATGCCTGTTTGAAGTTGGGTTGTCCAAATAAGAAAAGTTACCCGAAAATAGTAAGGAGTATTTTGGTCTTTTCCTTACCCAATCGGATTTAAACGGTTCTAGTAAGGTTTTAGGAGTCTAAACTAATTAGAATCAGTTTCATTCATCCCCAAAGCATTTAGAGTTTAGGGAAGAGATTCAAGAGGAGAAAAAGTTCAAAGTTTCAAGCGTTCGTTCAAGAAATTCAAGATTTCGCCAAAAACATAGTTCTTTAAGGTATGTAAGCTTCCATAGTGTTGGGTTTGTTCACCCACACGCCAATCATGAGTTTCTTTTGTGAATATATCCATAAATATTGAGCAATTTACTTTCTTGATGAGTTCTTGATAAGTGTTCTTGAAGCTTCCTTATCGATAAAATTTTGATATAAGATTCTACTTAGGTCAACTTCAAACGACAATATCTCCTAGAATATAAAGAGTTACGTGGTACATAACATATAAAATTGAAGGTATTTGAATCTAATTTCCAACACCACCAATATCGTGACAATCTAATTTTTGAGTAAAAAGTTATGGCTATTTTAGTAACCTGATACAGTCCTGTTACGAATTAGCCGACAGGAAAACATTAAAAAGCGTCGCTTTTGTATTTTTACCTCCAAACCCCGGCAAGATATAAGACAGTTTTGGCAGCGTGGGCGAGACGCTGTATCATCACATAGCTCATAGTGATGGATCTCGGTTAGAGAAACTCCAACAAAGTTATATTGTATATTTATATACAAACTGAGTTATTATTGTATTATTTAATACATTGAGTTCCTATCTATTTTTTTAAAAGCTTTCTATATATCACACCTTTTATTCTTGCTCTTTCTTGAGTTGAGTACCTTGATTTGAGTACCTTTAAGTTAAGTATCATATCTTTGAGTTGAGTATCTAATCTTTGAGTTGAGTATATTATTATTGAGTTGAGTTTAGTTGAGTGAGTTGAGAAGAGTTAAGTATGTTTCCTTTTTATCAAGTTCAAACTTATGTTTATGCTTTAGAATTCCCCTTACATGCTCGTACATTCCACTTACTGAGCCATTTGTCCTGCATCATTTCATGATGCACATACGAGTATTTAGGATCATCAACAGACATTTCGTTGAGGTCATGTGATATTCCAGTCAGCTTTGGTGAGCCTTTTCATATTTCGGAGGACTTCACCTTTATCTTACAGTTAGTAGTTTTGAGATGTCATGGGTCTTGTCCCGATATCCTTCTATAATAGTAGAGGCTTCATAGATAGACAAAATTGAGTAGTTTTCAGTATGTATCTTCTTTGAGTTATTTTTTTTCAAATTCTGAGTTTATCTATTGAGTAGTTTTCAGATCTTTTTAAAGATTGAGTATTTTAGTTATTGAACTTAATCCAGTTTTAAGCTTTTGTATGCTTGAGATAGTCTTCCGCTTGTAGTCAGCCAGGATGAGGGTTCACTTGGGGACCAGTAATGGTTCTCGAGTGCCGTCCACGTCCAGGGTGTAGGTTCGGGTCGTGACAAACTTGGTATTAGAGCACAGAGTTCAAGTGTCCTAGGGTCTTGTTTATGGTTGTGAGGCCCCCACTTCTATAAATGAGGGACTATAGACATTTAAGAAAACTTTTCCTTTTTTCATACTCTCAATTATGCAATAGAGTTATGTCATAGAGATTTATTCATACTCATGCGTTGTTTAGATTTATTCGACTACCCCCCATACTAAAGGTGGTTGAAAAGTAAAGCTGTTGATCCTTATGGATGAGTTATTCTTAGCAAGAGCCTTGAGGAATTCATGAGACTCTAGAGGGTCTTGAGAGAAGCCCATGAGTGAGTTAAGTGTTGAGTTTTAGAGGAATGGACTCATGTTCATATGAATCGTGAGTTCGAGCTAAAAGCGACTTGTACACTCATCCCTAAACCTTATTCAGCTGAGACCCTTAAGAGAATGGTATATTTAAAGCTTAGGTAGTATTTTCACCTGAAAAGGTAGCATGAGTTACGTGATCTTGAGCAGTAGTAGTGATAGTGCCCAGAGTTAGAGGAAAGTATGCAGAGGTTTAGTAATCTAAGTAAGGGAGATGGTGTTTCGACAAGCTATGTTACTATAATCATGTAACTATTAAGTTACTAATGAAGAGTTTTTCCTTATGGGTAGACTAAGAAGTGATGAGTTGTGAAGATTCCATCATAGGAGGTAGAGTGTGTTGTAGCTAGAAAGAAGTTTGTGATGAAGTGTGATTGTGTAGGTAATGACCAAGTGTAAGTGCTGAATAGAAGAGCAGGAGTAATCATGAGGTGATAGATCTAAGCTAGGCTTATGATTGTGAGGGAGAGACCATAATATTCAAAGTTTTATAGCACTAATTAGGCATTGATGTATAGTAAATGAGTGAATAGTACTCAAATTGTGAAGGGAAATGTGATAGTAAATTGTAAGTATGAATACTAAGAGGTAAGGATTGCCTATTTGTCATAAGGTCCTAGTGGACGAGTGTTTCTGAATTTATATCCAGTAGTTGTAAGTTAGTATAGTAAGCGAGCAATCATATTGATATTCGGGTTTAGTCATAAATATTTAGCTTGAATTTGAGATGAGTGTCATGACCCAAAGAATGACAACATGAGGGTGATGATGCTAGTCTTGAGATTTGATCTAGAAGACTTGACATAGAGTAGGTGAGGAATTGAGGTGATAAGCTGCAATAATTATGAGTGGTACAAGTGAGAGACCCTAACGTTTAGATAAGGGAAGTTAAGTGTGGCTAATTCACAAGAGTAACAAGAGCATTAAGATATGTGCCGAGATGGTATGTTACCAGATGAGGTTCCAATTAAGTTATAATTTTCCATGTGTGCCTAGATAGCATAATTGAGTTGTCAATGTGGAATAGGTCCATAGCTTTCAAGTGTTAGCTTTAGACCTAAGGGGGAGATGATAAGATGATAAATCAAGTCAAGTGTTGAGAATTTCTTAAGGAGCTGGTTAGTAGGAGTCCATGGAGTTCTTAGAGTACTAAGCTTGAATGTGGTGTTGTTAAACATTAGGTGGTTCTTGATATGAGCCCAATGTGGTGGTAAAGAGTAATAGTTTTGGGATGAGATTCCCTATAGAAATGTATAGAACCCGAACCTAAGGATTTAGGTTAAGTTTTATTTTAGTAAGAGCATACCATTAGATTTAGACCTTAGTAAGAGTAACCCCATTCCATACCCAGTCCAGCCGTCATTTGTGGACGAATGATCCAAAGGGGGAGATATTGTAACACCCCAATTTTTTTTTAAATTAAGACTACAATTATCCTCCATCGTGAGTAGGATTTTACCAAGGAATTAAAATTTTCCTAAGTGTTAAGGTCACTAGATGTAGCACCTTGTGTTCCAAAAAGAACTAGAGAGAGTTCATTTAAGTCATTCCTATGTTCCTTTAAGTTTTGGGTCAACTTCAAACGACTATAATTCTCAGTACATGATTATTTAGGTAGCCCATAAGATATAAAAATAGAGGTCTTTGAATTATCTTTCCAACGCCGCCGAGTTTGCTAAAATTTCGAGCTTGTATGAGGGAGATATTCCCGTTTGAAGTCGGGCTGTCCAAATAAGGAAAGTTACCCAAAAATAGTAAGGGATATTTTGGTTGTTTCCTTACCCAATCGAATTTAAACGTTTTTAGTAAGGTTTTAGGAGTCTAAACTGATTAGAATCAATTTCATTCATCCCCAAAAGCATTTAGGGTGTAAAGAGAAGATTCAAGAGGAGAAAAAGTTCAAAGTTTCAAGTGTTCGTTCAAGAAATTCAAGATTTCGCCAAGAACCTAGTTCTTTGAGGTATGTAAGCTTCCATAGTGTTGGGTTTGTTCACCCACACACCAATCATGAGTTTCTTTTGCGAATCTATCCATAAATATTGAGCAATTTAATTTTTTGATGAGTTCTTGATAAGTGTTCTTGAAGTTTCCTTATCGATTAAGTTTTGATGTAAGATTCTACTTGGGTCAACTTCAAACGACCATATCTCCTAGAATATAAGGAGTTACGTGGCCCATAACCTATCAAATTAAATGTATATGAATCTACTTTCCAACACCACCAGTTTTACGTCAATCCAATTTCTAAGTAAAACGTTATGGCTATTTTAGTAACCTGATACAGTGCTGTTACAAATTAGCCGATGGGAAAACATTAAAAAGCGTCGTTTTTGTATTTTTACCTCCAAGAAACCGTAAACTAATTTATTGACTAATAAAAGGCTCAAAAACATCACATTTCATCTTTTAATTCATCATTCGCTTCTCTCTCAAACCCTAAGGAAAAATTAAAGTAGAAGATTGCATTCAAGATTCTTTTAGTCTTTTTCAAGAGTCTTCTTCAAGGTAAGTTTTTCTCCAAGAATTCTATTCTTTTAAACTCAAATTACTCCATACAATTATGAATTACTAATAAAAATCCTAATTCTTGGCCATAGAGATTTCAAGAAACTAATTCAAGAATCTCAAGAAAGGTTTTCTTGATCGTTTACCTTCAAGCTAGGGTTTCAAGGCTTCTAATCAAGTTCTTCTTCAAGAACCTTGTTCTTCCAGGTATGTAAGACTATCATAGTGTTGGACTAGTTCATCCTCACTCCCTACATCTACTTTCAAATCAGTAAAAGAGAAATCTAGGATTTTACCTCTAAATTTGAGTATTCTTGAGATAAGTTGATTTGAGTTCTTGAGTTCATGGTTCTTTTAAAATTTCTATTCCTAATTATTGAGTTTCTATATTTTTATTGAGATCCTTGAGTTGATTTGTTCATGTCTATAATTCAGCATGAACCTTATTTAGAGTTATAACGCTTGAGAAGTTTCAAAGTCAACACTTGAGTTTTAAACTAAGTTTTGAGGAAATAAGTATGAGAATGAGAAGAGTCGTATACATGATTTCCATATTGTTATTTAGACCCTCGAGTCGAGTCATTCATGCCCATAAATTCTGCATGAACTCCATCAATTGAGTATCTTTGAGAGAGGTAGTATCTTCAAGTTCTAAGTCTTGATTATTGCGTTACTAATCATTTTGGGATTATATTCCTAATCATGGGGCTACTACATGCTACTAATGAAGGTCTTTGAGTTGAGTAGTTCATGCTCATAATTCCGCATGAACCCTATGAGTCGAGCAGTCTTGAGAGGTGAGGTATCATTGAGTCCTTGAGTTAAGTAGTTCATGCCCATAATTCCACATCAACCCTCCGAGTCGAGCATTCTTGAGATGAGTAGTATCATTGACTCCTTGACTTTTAGAGTTGTTGAGTTCCAAGTATTGAGTTTTATGCATGGCTATTCGTTCACGTCCATAATTCGGCATGAACCCTATTTTAAGAAGTCTTTCTACAAAATGTTTTAAAAGTTGTTTTAAAGACTTGAGAACTGAGTTGAGGAAGAGTAGAGCTGAGTTCATTTTCTTTAAAATGATATATGGGAAATAGTGAGTAAATGTTTTTACATTTAAGATGAGAGGAAACTGAGATTTCCAAAAGAGTTTTGAGCAGTTTGGGTACCATCTCTTTTAAGAGAAATATTTTTGAGTAATAATCTCAAAACACAGAAAGTGTTATGTTTTTAAATATATGAGCTAGTTATATTTTGGGAGTAGTATTGAGCATCGATATGGATGAGAGTTCAGACTACTCACAACCCCCATAAACCATGTAGCCAACGTGGGTAGAAAGGTTATACTTTTTAGATGATTCCTTAGTGCTTTTTAGCATAGACTAGTGGATCCACTTAGTTGAGAGGTTCTATACCCCGACAAGGTATAAGATATTTCTGACAGCGTGGGTGAGACGCTGTATCATCACATAACTCATAGTGATGATTGTCGGTTAAAGAAACTCCCACAGAGTTATATTGTATTTTTATATACAAACTGAGTTATTATTGTAGTCTTCAATACATTGAGTTCCTATTTATTGTTTTAAAAGCTTTCCATATATCACACCTTTTATTGTGGCTTTATCTTGAGTTGAGTATCTTGATTTGAGTACCTTTGAGTTAAGTATCATATATTTGAGTTGAGTATCTAATCTTTGAGTTGAGTATTTTATTATTGTGTTGAGTTTAGTTGAGTGAGTTGTGAAGAGGTAAGTATGTTTTCTTTTTATCAAGTTCAAGCTTATGTTTATGCTTTAGAATTCCCCTTACATGCTCGTACATTCCATGTATTGAGACATTTGGCATGCATCATTTCATTATGCAGATACTGGTATTCACGATCATCAACAAGTGTTTCGTTGAGGTCATGTGATATTCCAGTCTTGTTTGGTGAGCCTTTTCATATTCCAGAGGACTTCACCTTTATCTTACAGTTAGTAGTTTTGAGATGTCGTGGGTCTTATCCCGATATCCTTCTATAATAGTAGAGGCTTCATAGATAGACAAAGTTTAGTAGTTTTCAGTATGTATCTTCTTTGAGTTATTTTTTTCAAACTCTGAGTTTATCTTTTGAGTAGTTTTCAGATCATTTTAAAGATTGAGTATTTGAGTTATTGAACTTAATCCACTTTCTAAGCTTTTGTATGCTTGAGTTAGTCTTCCGCTTGTAGTCAGCCAGGATGAGGGTTCGCTTGGGGACCAGCAATGGTTCTCGAGTGCCGGCCACCTGCAGGGTATAAGCTCGGGTCTTGACAGTTGAAATAGCTGGATTTGATTTTATACACCTTATATAAAGGAATCTTAT
The DNA here is from genome assembly GCA_029582485.1 of Solanum tarapatanum. Classification (NCBI taxonomy): domain Eukaryota; kingdom Viridiplantae; phylum Streptophyta; class Magnoliopsida; order Solanales; family Solanaceae; genus Solanum; species Solanum tarapatanum. The sequence goes on along the minus strand of JAJOOB010095575.1, from coordinate 14,549 downwards.
GTAAATACAAAAATAATAATTTGAAATACGTATGGTCAAATTAATCTTCCATCTTAATGTGGATAGAGGTAAACTTATTATTTTCACATAACAAAATATTAGTTTAAAAATATCATTCCTATTGAACCCTTTGCTTTCTTGTTTGAACTTTAATTTGAGAATCAAATTGAATGTATAAAAGGAATAAAGATCTATAACTGAGAATGTTTTTTTGACCTAAGTGATTGCCTAAGGTATTAATTTGATTTATGCTAGGTAATTTATCCGGGATTCGCGCGGGGGTAAATAATCTCATTAAGCTTTCGAACATCCTATCCAATATTGGACTGTTGTAAGAAAAAAAGAAAGGAGATTTTAGTGTGTTGTGAGAATATTTCAACAATAATTAAATGATTTGACATCATCACATATATCAAGAATTGTAAATATATAATGAATGATTAAAAATATTGATATATAATCATTTTTATCTTTTACATACTTTATCATAATATATTTTTTGTGATATAATTGTCTTATTAATATTGGGTGATATTTTTATGAAGTGATGAAGCTTCACTTTTATTTTTATTTTTTTATACATGAAAAATATAGAATTTTATAATTTTAAGGTTAGAATATACTTTTTGTGAAAAAAAAGAAGTTGCGAAAGCTTTCGAAAGTCAATATAAGTTAAAAATAAGTTAAGATCGTTAAAAATTTACCACAACAACATAAATAATATTTTTATAGACAATCTACTTGTCGGAGGCAAAACGTTCACCATTTTTCATTGTTGTTACTTCGTTACTCAAATTAAATTTATAAAAGGAGAAAAATAAATTGAAACAACAGCAAAATAATATTGTTGACCTGTTTTAGAAATTCATACTTCATTAAATTACTGGTCTCAAGTTCCTTCTAGATGCATTATATGTGCAACTTTACAACTTTTTCAGAAATATGTATCTTGTTGCATTATGAAAGTAGAAGTAGATCAAAATGTTTGATTCTAAACTCAAGTTAAAGAAATTTCTCAAACGTGATAAAATTGGAAATGAGTCTAACCTAGATAACCCAAATGTACATCAATAACTTGGGAAAGGAAGGACAACAAATCTATGTTAATAGACAAAACTTTTGTAGCTTAAGTTATTACTTTTATTTAGAGTAGGTTTTGTTTGATACTCTTCAAATTAAGCTTGCCAAAAATAGTCATAACTCACCCAAAAATATTTAGAAGGGATGAATGAGAAGGAAAAATATCAAAAGGATGAAAGCCTTGTCCAAGTGAAATCATATACATGTTAAACGAAAAATTATAAATAAAATTTGAAGGAGACAACAAGATAGCATGAAAAAGCATAAATTAAAGGGAGATAACTATGAGATATCCAATGATGATACCAAATTATTCAAATTAGTATAGTCTATGTTTTGGGATAACATACCTAAAAAAATTGACCAACACTTCAATCAACTTTTAATCTTTAATGTACTCATAATATCTAGTGTTAAAATTTAGTAAAAATAGATAAGGATAATTTAAAAATAATAAATATGGGCATGTAAAGTCATTAACTCTAGCGGAATTTTTTCAAGAACAGAAAATCTCATCCTTGTATGCAAATGAGCGACATTGTTGATGAAGAAATTAGACATCCCAGGAAGGGGCAACAATTTTATTTTTGACTCTATGACAATATTTGGGCTGGAGTTGATGTATAATAGTCTTGAAATTAGACAACATGTCACGCCTCGAGCATACACCCTGGGCGGTACTAGCACTCGAGAACCATTGCTAGCCCCAAGCGAACCCTTTGCCTGGCTTACTTACTCAGCGGAAGATTTTTACTCAACAAAGGTAAATCAATGTAATAAGCTAGAATGTTATAAAGGAACATTCATCTGGCCAATAAGGCAAACTGACGTCTCAACATAATAGAATGAAAATGAAAAGATTAAAGAACTAACATCTGCCTGTCTATGAATCCTCTAAACATCTGAGATAGATGTCAGGACAAGACCCACAACATCTTAATGAACTAAAATGATAAAATAATGAAAAAGGGGATCCTCCGGAAGAAAGGAGGCTCACCAACAACTCTGAAGCTCAATTAGATCAACGTTGCGCTGGATGCTGCTCGTGGTTACTTGAATCTGCATCATAAAAATATGCAGGCCAACTAGCATCAGTACATTGAATGTACGATCATGCGAGGGGAATACTAAATCAGGACATAAGCTTGAAAGGAACTGAAAGAACAAACTTGGTCTCAACTTAACTGAACTGAACTCATTTCAAAATAAAGTAGTATAAATAAGTGCATTATAAAGAAAAGCTTTAAAACATGGATACCAACTCTGTGTATTTAGAAATACAATAGTAACTTTGTATGTATGCAAAGATACAATATAAACTCTGGATGTATATAAAAACACAAGTAACTCTGTGTATATAATAATACAAAATACTTCTGTAGGAGTTTTTCTAACTGACAACCATCACTTAAGAGCTATTGTGATGATACAACATTTTACCTAACGTTGCCAGGGCCGTCCTATACCTTGCCAAGGGTATAGAACCTGACTACTGAGTGGATCCACTAGTCTATGCTAAAAAGCACTAAGGAATCATCTAAAACGTATGACCTTTTTTCTACCCATGGTGGGTACATGGTTTATGGGGGCTGGGAGTTGTTTGAACTCTCCCCCATATCGGTGCTCAATTCTACTCCTAAAATATGATACTAGCTCTTATGTTTAAAAACACAACTATGTGGTTTGAGATAATTACTCCAAAACTATCCCTAAGGCTCTTTTGGAAATTAGTGTTTCCTCTCTTGCTTAATTGTGAAAGAATTTACTCTTTACTGAAAAACTAGCTCAAAGGCTCATTTGGAAATCTCAGTTTCCTTTCTTATTTAAATGTGAAAATATTTTACTCTTCCGGAATATATAGTCCCGATATACTCTTTTGAAGAAATTAAACCTCAATCTTTAATCTTTATTCAACTCAAAACTCAGGTCTTAAAACAAAGTTTAAACATTTGTAAAGACTTTTGTAAAACTCTATGAACTCATCTTGATTTGGCTCTTATTTTTCCTTGAATTTGAATTTATGGATTCAAGGATGGTGATTTGTGATGGGAAAAATCTCTCGATGTTTAAGAGTGTTTTTAATAGTTAAACATGAGAAGCGATCAAGAAATCATTGTCTGGAAGCAAGTCCGCAATGCGGATATGCATTTAAATATTTGGTTGCGAAATAAATTTTGAGGCAGAATGGTCTGTGACCGCTCCGTGACGTGGAGGAAAATTCTATGAAATAGTGGGGCAAGTACGCGACGCGGACTTGCGCACCAGATTTGCCTGACTTTTTCCTTCTTCATTTTCTAACCCTAATTCGCCTAAATTCGATTCCTTTTCTCAAATTCTCTTTAGATTCAGATACCCAACACATGTACACCAAAATCTAACTCAAACAACTCTAATAATCGACACTATAATCTCAAGAAACTCCTCAATCTCATCCCAATTCAAGAATGAAAGTAAATTCAAGAACACACATCAAGAACATTCAAACTTTCAACTTTTAGGACAAATTCACGTTGAATTAAACATGTTTGGCGTGTGGGTGAACGAACCCAACGCTGTGTGAACTCACATACCTCGTAGGGATCACCCCTTGACGAAATCCACAAGCAAAACCTCAAGAACGATGAACCTTGGCTCTTTCTCCTCCTTTCTCCTCTTGTGTTCTTTCTCTAAAAACCCTAGCGTGAAGTCTTTGAATGTGTAAACTGACTAAATTCAGTTTAGACCCCTAAGTAATTTCCAAAAGCGAATTAATTTAATTGGGTAATGAAAAGACCGTAATACCTTTCTAAAATTTGGTTTTGACTTTCCTTATTTCGACAATTCAACTTCAAATGGACATATCTCACTCATACGAACTCAAAATTAGGCAAATTCAGCGGCGTTGGAAAGATAATTCAAAGATATTTCCTACCGTATCTTGTAGCACTCCTAACCCATACTGATCTAGGAGTTATGGTTATTTAAAGTTGACCCAAAACTCATACTTAACTTAATTTTGTCAAATTTCCAGATTTTTCATTCTTTCCAAAAATGACTCTTTCTAATTCTAGATTTTTCTAGTTACGGGGTGTTACAATATCTTCCCTTGGGAACATTCGTCCTCGAATGATATTATTCTTAGTCGGCTAAGGGTGTAACATATAACATTCAACTCAAACACCCAACAAGCAAATCTAACACATCAAGCATATAAATTAAAGAGTACTAAAAAGAGAATAAGTACCTTAATTTGGGACTTCTCCGGATTCGAAGAGATGTGGATATATCTTCTTCATATCTTTCTCAGCTTCCCAAGTAGCTTTCTCAACAAAGTGGTTACTCCAAAGAACTTTGACTGATGCTACCTCTTTTGTTCTTAACTTGTGAACTTGGCGATCTAGAGTCTGAACATGAATCTCCTCATAAGATAAGTTATCCTTGATTCCAATATCTTCAGTTGGTATGATCAATGAAGGATCGCCAATACACTTTTTCAACATGGAGATGTGGAACACCGAATGAACTGCTGCTAACTCTTCTGGTAGCTCTAACTCATAAGCTACATTGCAAATCCTTTTGGATATTCTGTAAGGACCATTATACCGGGGACTAAGATTCCCCTTTTTACCAAACCTCATAACACCATTCATGGGTGAAACTTTCAAGTAGACCCAATCATCTACTTCAAACTCTAAGTCCCTTCTCCTAACATTTGTGTAGTATTTCTGACAACTCTGCGCTGTTTTCAACCTCTCTTGAATAACTTTCACCTTATCCATAGTTTGATGAATTAATTCTGGTCCTATCAACCCAGCTTCACCAACTTCAAACCATCCAATAAGAGATCTGCATTTTCTCCCATAAAGAGCTTCATATGGAGCCATCTCGATGCTAGAGTGGTAACTATTGTTATAAGCAAACTCAATGAGAGGTAGGTGATCATCCTAGTTACCTTTGAAATCAATCACACAGGCCCTCAACATATCTTCTAAAGTCTGAATAGTGTGCTCTGTTTGACCATGTGTCTGAGGATGAAAAACAGTACTCAAGTTCACCTTTGAACCCAAGCCTTTCTGAAAAGATTTCCAGAACTGTGCAGTAAATTATGCCCCTCTATCTGAAATATTCGATATCGGAACCCTATGAAGTTCGATTACCTCCTGAATATATAACTTAGCATAATTTTCTGCTGAATGGGTAATCTTTACTGGCAAAAAGTGGCCTGACTTGGTCATTCAATCAACAATCACCCAAATAGAATCATGCTGCTTGCGAGACCTTGGTAAACTTGTGATGAAATCCATATTGATCATTTCCTACTTTCATTCTAGAAGTTCTATATTCTGAGCTATACCACCGGGTCTTTAGTGCTCTACTTTAACTTGTTGACAATTCGGGCACTTAGCAACAAACTCTGCAATGACCTTCTTCATACTATTCCACCAATATACCTCTCTCAAGTCATGATACATCTTTGTGGAACCCGGATGGAAGGAATATCTGGAGTTATGAGCTTCTTCCATGATCCTCTCTTGGAGTTCATCCACCCTTGGTACACACAACCTACCCTGATACCTCAATACACCATCTCCCCCTTGTTCAAAAGCCATTACTTTTTGCTTATGAACATTTGCCTTCAACTCAAGCAAAATAGGGTCTTGGTCTTGCTTCTCTTTCACTTCTGACACCAATGATGATCCAGCCTCATTCATTACCACTACTCCTCCTTCTGTGGAATCCATTAATCGAACTCCTAATCGTGCAAATCTATGCAAATCTTTTGCTAATTCTTTCTTATCTTCCTCAAAATAGGCAGTACTACCCATAGACAACTTTCTCAAGGAATCAACAACAACATTAGCCTTACATGGGTGATATAAAATACTTATGTCATAATCCTTGAGTAATTCTAACCACCTCTTCTGTCTGAGATTAAGCTCTTTCTGACTAAAAACATACTGAAGGCTCTTGTGATCAGTGAATACATCAACATGAACACCATACAACTAATGACGCCATATTTTCAAAGCAAATACTACGACAACCAACTCTAAGTCATAGGTTGGATAGTTCTTCTCATGAACTTTCAATTGTCTGGAGGCATAAGCTATAACTTTGCCATTGTGCATTAACACACAACCCAAACCAACTCTGGACGCATCACAATATACAACAAAGCCTTGCGTACCTTCTGGTGAGGTAAATACTTAGGCAATAGTCAACCTCTTTTTCAATTCCTTAAAGCTTTTCTCATAAGCTTCAGACCATTGAAACTTAACTATTTTCTGAGTTAACTTAGTCAAATGGGACGAAATAGATGAGAACCCCTCCACGAACCTTCTATAATATCCAGCCAACCTTAAGAAACTCCTAATGTCAGTTGGAGATGTGGGTTTAGGCCAATTTTGTACTGCCTCTATTTTCTGAGTGTCAACTTTAATTCCATTAACTGAAATAATGTGGCCTAAGAATTCCACAGACTCAAGCCAAAACTCACACTTAGAGAACTTGGCATACAACTCTCTATCCTTTAGAGTTTGTAGAACTATTCTGAGATGGCTAGCATGATCTTTCTCATTCCTCGAATAGATTAGTATGTCATCAATGAATACGATAACAAACATATCTAAATAAGGCTTAAATACTCTATTCATCATACGGTCCATTAACGCTGCAGGCGCATTAGTTAAACTGAATGACATGACCAAAAACTCCTACTGACCATAACGGGTCCTGAATACTGTCTGTGGAATATCACATTCCCTTATTCTTAACTGATGGTAGCCAGATCTGAGGTCTATCTTAGAGAAACAAGTGGCACCTTGAAGTTGATAAAAAAGATAATCAATTCTCGTAAGAGGATACTTATTCTTGATGGTAACCTTATTCAACTGATGGTAATCTATACACATCCTAAGGGAACCATCATTCTTCCTCACAAACAAGATCGGAGCACCTCAAGGTGGGACACTTGGTCGAATAAAACCTTTCTCAAGGAGATCTTTCAACCGCTCCTTTAACTCTTTTAACTCTGCTGGTGCCATCCTATATGGAAGAATAAATATAGGACGAGTATTTGGAAGAAGGTCTATACCGAAGTCAACATTTCTCTCTGAGGAGGGACTCTGAGAAGATCATCTGGAAAGACTTTTGGAAACTCTTTTACTACTGGAACTGACAGAATATGAGGTATCTCAGCACTAAAGTCATTAAATCGGACTAAGTGATAGAAACACCCCTTGGAAACTAACTTTCTTGCCTTAAGGTATGAAATAAAATGACCCTTAGGCACTGCTGAACTGCTCTTCCACTCTATAACTGGCTCATTGTTGACTACTCGAGTTCTACAATCTATTGACGCATAACAGGCATGAAGCCAGTCCATACCTAGAATGACATCTAAAGCTATCATATCTAACTCAACTAAGTCAGTCATGGTACTCTTGTGATTGACGAAAATGGTACAATCACGATAGACTCTCTCTGCTAGAATAGACTCACCAACAAGTGTAGAAATACTGAAGGGCTCAAGAAGTTGCTCAAGAAGAACATCAAAATTAATCGTAACATATGGAGTTACAAAGGATAAGCTCGCTCCTGGATCTAGGAAAGCATAAACAATAAAGTGAAAGACTTGGATCATACCAGTGACAACATCTAGAGAATCCTCTTGCTCTTGGCGATTAGTGATAGCATACAGATGGTTTCCTCCTCCTCCTACCCCCGAAGTAGCTCTTCTGGATGCAACTCTGTCTGGTGGAGCAACTGAAGAAGATTAGGATCTATTGCCTGACCCTCATTACCATTACCTTGCTTGTTCTTTGGACACTCTGGCATAAAATGACCATTTTGGCCACACTTGAAGCAGCCAGTGGAGCCATCATGACACATCCCTAAGTGGTTCCTACCACACTTAGCACATGAAGGAGGCTTACTACCCTTTTATGCCATGCTACCCTGAGAATAGGTAGGTTTAGCTCTGAAATTCTGACTATTGTACTCACCTTTGTTCTTTGGTGCTGGTGCACTAGCAGATGATGGAGCAGGTCCCTTTTGTTTCAGTTGGAAGGATGACCGGTTGGCATTACTCTTCTGTTTCCCGGACTCATTCCCTGATGTCGTTGCCCTTTTATTCTTAAACTCTTCTCTATCCCTCAGCTTGTCCTCCTCAACTTGTTGCACATGGATCATTAGCCTTGCTATGTCCATATCCCCAATCAGCATTATTGTCTTACCTTCCTTGCTTGACTGGCGGGACAACCCGGCAACAGATAAACTCATCTTGCTCCTCATGTCAGTAACCATCTCTGGAGGATAGTGGGAAAGTTGTGTGAACTTCAGACTATACTCATGAACGCTCAAAGAATCCTGCTTAAGAGTGAGGAACTCTCGTACCTTTGCTTCTCTCAGTTCTCGGGGGAAGAAATTCCCCAAGAAGGCCTCCTCAAAACAAGCCCAACTTACAGGTGGTGCTCCATCAGCTCGGTTCTATTTTCATTGGTTGAACCATATCCTAACAATACCCTTCATTTGGTATGCAACAAGTTTTACCCTCTCAGTATCAACAATATGCATTATCTCAAAAACCTTCTGAAGTTCTTCTACAAAGTTTTTTGGATCCTTTGTTACACTTGAACTAGTGAATCTTAGAGGTTTCATCTTTAAGAACTCAAAAATCCTTGAAGTATCAACCACTTCCTGTCGATTCTCTCTCTATTGCCCATCTTGGTTAGTCACAACTTGGCTTAACATCCGGATAGCCTCACGGAACTCTTCTAGCCAGACGACCTCTGGCAGCTCTTCGTGGGGGCATGATCAACTAAAAGACACGCGCAAGCACGAATTAAAGGAAACTTTTTAGAGATAAAACTCTAACGCACGAAATGAATATGAAAGAAGTAAGATAGTTCCTAAGTGTTGCAGCCTCCTAATTATAGATGTGGCGCGCTTCACACCGATAACTAGGACTCTACAGACACGACTTCATAAACTCCCTAGGACTCTTGAAATCTGTGCTCTGATACCAAGTGTGTCACGACCCGAGCCTACACCCTGGGCGGGACTGGCACTCGAGAACTATTGTTGTCCCCAAGTGAACCCTTGGCCTGACTTACTTACTCAACGGAAGACTTTTACTCAACAAAGATAAATCTATGTAATAAGCTAGAATGTTATAAAGGAATATTCATCTGGCCAATAAGGCAAACTCAAGTCTCAACATAATAGAATGAAAATGAAAAGACTAAAGAACTAATATATGACTGTCTATGAAGCCTCTAAGCAACTTAGATAGATATCGGGACAAGACCCACGACATCCTAATGAACTAAAATGATAAAGTAATGAAAAAGGGGATCCTTCGAAAGCAAGGAGGCTCACCAACAACACTGAAGCTCAACTGGATCAATGATGCGTTGGATGCTGATCGTGGTTACCTGAATCTGCATCATAAAAAGATGCAGGCCAACTGGCATCAGTACATTGAATGTACGAGCATACGAGGGGAATACTAAAACAAGACATAAGCTTGAAAGGAACTGAAAGAACAAAACTGGTCTCAACTGAACTGAACTGAACTAATTTCAAAATAAAGTAGTATAAATAAGTGCATTATAAGGAAAAGCTTTAAAACATGGATATCAACTCTGTGTATTTAGAAATACAATAGTAACTATGTATGTATGCAAATAAACAATATAAACTCTAGATGTATATAAAAATACAAGTAACTCTGTGTATATAATATACAAAATACTTCTTTGGGAGTTTATATAACCGACAACTATCACTTAAGATATATTGTGATGATACAACATTTTGCCTCATGCTGCCAGAGCTGTCCTATACCTTGCCAAGGGTATAGAACCTGACTACTAAGTGGATCCACTAGTCTATGCTAGAAAGCACTAAGGAATCATCTAAAAAGTATGAGCCTTTTTCTACCTATGGTGTCTACATGGTTTATGGGAGTTGGGAGTTGTTTGAACTCTCCCCCATAACGGTGCTCAATACTACTCCTAAAATATGATACTAGCTCTTATGTTTAAAAACATAACTCTGTGGTTTGAGATAATTACTCAAAAACTAGCCCGAAGGCTCTCTTGAAAATCAATGTTTCCTCTCTTGCTTAATTGTGAAAGCATTTACTCTTTACTGAAAACTAGCTCGAAGGCTCTTTTGGAAATCTCAGTTTACTTTCTTGTTTATATGTAAAAATATTTTACTCTTTGGGAATACATAGTCCCGATATACTCTTTTGAAGAAATGAAACTTCAATCTTTACTCTTTACTCAACTCAAAACTCAGGTCTTAAAACAAAGCTAAAACATTTGTAAAAGACTTTTGGAAAACTCTATGAACTCATCTTGACTTGGTTCTGAACTTTCCTTGAATTTGAATTTATGGATTCAAGGATGGTGATTTGTGATAGGGAAGATCTCATGATGTTTAGGAGTGTTTTTAGATAGTTAAATATGAGAAACGATTAAGAAATCAATATTTGGAAGCAAGTTTGCGATGCATTTAAATATTTGGTCGCAAAATAAATTTTGAGGCAGAATGGTTCGTGACCGCTCCGGGACGTGAAGGAAAATTCTGTGAAATGGTGGGACAAGTCCGTGACGCGGACTAAGGCACTTGATTTGCTCGAATTTTTCCTTCTTCATTTCTAACCCCAATTCGCCTAAATTCGATCCCTTTTCTCAAATTCTCTGTAGATTCAGATACCCAGGACATGTACACCAGAATCTAACTCAAATAACTCTAATAATCGACACTATAATCTCAAGAAACTCCTCAATCTCATCTCAATTCAAGAACATACATCAAGAACATTTAAACTTTCAACTTTTAGGACGAATTCATGCTGAATTAAACATATTTGGCGCGTGGGTGAACGAACCCAACGCTGAGTGAATTCCCATACCTAGTAGGGATCACCCCTTGACGAAATCCACAAGCAAAACCTCAAGAACGATAAACTTTGGCTCTTTCTCCTCTTTTCTCCTCTTGCGTTCTTTCTCTAAAAACCCTAGCGTGAAATCTTTGAGTGCGTAAACTGACCAAATTCAGTTAAGACCCCTAATTAATTATCAAAAATGAATTAATTTAATTGGGTACTAAAAAGACCATAATACCCTTCTAAAATTTAGATTTGACTTTCCTTATTTAGACAGTACAACTTCAAATGGACATATTTCATTCATACGAACTTGAAACTTACCAAACTCAACGGCATTGGAAATATAATTCAAATATATTTCCTACAGTATTTTGTAGCACACCTATCTCATCCTGATCTAGGAGTTATGGTTGTTTGAAGTTGACCCAAAACTCATACTTAATTTATTCAAATTTCCAGATTTTTCATTCTTTCCAAAAATGACTCTTTCTAATTCTAGCTCTTTCTAGTTGCGGGGTGTTACACAACATGACTTCAAACAATGAAGAAATTACCAACCTTGTAATCCATATTAGTAGCTTTCAACCAGAAATTGTGTTTTTTTTCTTCATAATACACATTCTTTTAACCAAAATAACACCAACTTAAAAAGCACTAAAGCAAACTTACCCTTCTTCTCCGATGTTTTTTGAAGTTTAACATGTTTACTACAATAGGAAAATACTTTAGAAACCTTTTGACCAGACAACTCCCTTCCTCTTCTCCCGTGCTTTTCTTTTTTGTTCTTGAATAAATTTATTTCCTAGTCCTTTTTTCCTCTACAGAATAAAAATATATATCATAAGATCCTTTTCCTGTTTAAACGCCCTATTTGTTTAATTTTTCTAGAGCCTACATGTAAATTTCAATTATCGTAAATCTACAATGAATGATTAAAAATATCTTTATAGCTAATAACCTTTATATTTGACATAATTTATCATAATATATGTTTGGTGATATAATTATTTTGTTAATATTGATTGATGTTTTTTTGAAGCTATGAAGCATCACTTTTTCTATTTCTTTTACACGAAATATATATAATCTGAGAATAGTGTGGTTAGAATATACCCCTTTATTGAAAATTCATTATGTGAAAGCTTTCAAAAATCAATATAAGTTAAAAATAAGTTAAAACCGTTAAAAAATTTGCACCACAACAACAATTTTTTTTTAAAAAAATTGAGACATAATCTACTTGTCCAAGCCCAAATTTCACCACTTTTCGTTATTATACTTTGTTACTAAAACATAATTTATAGAAGGAGAAAGATAAATTTGAAATGACAGAAAAATAATAGTTTAAAACCTTTTTAGAAATTCATTCTTCATTATACGGTTGCTCTTAAGGCCCTTCCAGATACTTCATCTCTGTAGCTTTACAACTTCTTCTAAAATATGTAGTTGTTGCATTATAACAATAAAAATAGATCAAAATATTAAATTTTAGATTTATGTTAAAAAGATATTCTCGAACATAAAAAATTAAAAATGAATCTAACCTTCATAACTCAAACGCTCATAAATGACTTGAGATACGAAGGACAATATATCCATATTAAAAGACCGAACTTTTGTAGCCTATGTTATTAATTTTATTTAGAATAGGTTTTGTTTCATATTCTTCAAATTAAGCATTCCAAAAAATAGTCTTAACTCACCCAAAAAATATTTATAATTGCAGAATGAGAAGGAAAAAAAGAAAAAAAACTATTAAAAGGACAAAAGTCTTGTCCAAGTGAGATCATATATATGTTGAATGAAAATAATAATTACAATATTAAAGAGACAACAAAATAGTGAAAAAAGTATACATTAAAGAGAGTAAAATATGAGATATCTAATGAAGATAACAAATTATTCTAACCAGAATAGGACCTATGTTTTGAAATAACATACCTCAAATAATTGACTAACCCTTTAATAAGGATAATTTAAAAATCATAAAATATGGGCATACAAAGTCATTAACTCTCAGAGAAATTTCTCAAGAATAGAAAAACTCATCCTTATATCTGAAACAATGAAGATGTTGATGAAGAAATGAGAGATCCCATGAAGGGGCGACAATTTTATTTTTGACTCTAAGACGACAATTGGGTTGAAATTGATGTTTAATTGTCTTGAAATGGCACAACATAACTTCAAGCAACAGATAAAGTACTAACCTTATAATCCATAGTAGTAGCTTTTAACAACAATTTTTGTTTTTTGTTCATAATACACATTCTTCTAACAAAATTAACATCAACTAAAAAAACTCTAAAGCAGACTAACCCTTCTTCTCCCAAATTTGTTGAAGTTGAATCTATTTACTATATTAGGATAATTCTTTAAAGAACTTTTTACCATACAACTCCCTTCTTCTTATCTCATGCTTTTCTTTTTTATTCTTGAATAAATTCCCACTTTTCACTATCAACAATTTCATTCTCTTATGTTTTTTGTAGAAAACCATAACAACATCTAAAGATCTTTTTTTCGTTTATATGGCCTATTTTTTCAAATTCTCCAAAGCCTACATGTAACTTTCAGTTATTCCTATTAAACTTTATTATGATGCCATTAAAAGCTCTTGACGGTGTAATCATAAATTCAGAATTAAAGATAAATGAAACATCAATCAATTTGAGTGAAAACATAAAGCGGTGGTACATTAGTTACTAACCTCCTTAAATTTAGATTCTTATAATTTTATTAGATGTTGCTTGTTGAAATCATAAAGCTAGACAAATTAAAGTAAAGGATTATTACTTGAGAAAGAGAAAAGTAAAACACACTCATATTAGTACATTGTTGCATACCCAAAATTTGATAATTTATATGATGCTCAATGGTACAACAATATAGTAGATTCAAACAAAATTTATGCACCTATAATCAATACATTAATCTAAGAAATTATAAAAAAAAACACAAATTTTAGTTAAGATCTATAATTGAGAATACAATAAAATATACTATTGAAGTAGTAAATCTGAAACTTACTTACAAAGTAGAAAATACAATAAAATATACTATTGAAGTAGTAAATCTGAAACTTACTTACAAAGTAGAAAATACAATAAAATATACTATTGAAGTAGTAAATCTGAAACTTACTTACAAAGTAGAAAATACAATAAAATATACTATTGAAGTAGTAAATCTGAAACTTACTTACAAAGTAGAAAATACAATAAAATATACTATTGAAGTAGTAAATCTGAAACTTACTTACAAAGTAGAAAATACAATAAAATATACTATTGAAGTAGTAAATCTGAAACTTACTTACAAAGTAGAAAATACAATAAAATATACTATTGAAGTAGTAAATCTGAAACTTACTTACAAAGTAGAAAATACAATAAAATATACTATTGAAGTAGTAAATCTGAAACTTACTTACAAAGTAGAAAATACAATAAAATATACTATTGAAGTAGTAAATCTGAAACTTACTTACAAAGTAGAAAATACAATAAAATATACTATTGAAGTAGTAAATCTGAAACTTACTTACAAAGTAGAAAATACAATAAAATATACTATTGAAGTAGTAAAT
>JAJOOB010095573.1:0-15687 GCA_029582485.1 Solanum tarapatanum | reverse complement strand
GCGACGTCTCCTCTTGTTCTCACCGGAGATGGTGGACAGAGATGGGTGGCTGCCTCACCGGAGATGGCAGACAGAGAAGAGACGAGGAGGAACAGAAGCGGGTGGGGTGCGGCGGAGAGAAAAGAAAAATGAGAAATTTAGGTTTGGGTCTTTTGGTAGATAAAAATAGGAAAGTTAGGGAGTTAGATCTTGACCCTAGGATTAATTTGAAATGAGAGGCTAAGATTGAAAGGATGAGATCAACGGTCAGGATTAAAAGATGGGGGTTGGCTTGAAATCTGAGATTGGAGTGAATTTCAACGGAATTAGTGACAGATTCTAATATCCGTCGCTTTTAAATAAATATATATATTTAGAAAATATTATATTGACGGATATTTTTGTCACTATATAATATAATTTTTATAAAAATATATTTAATAGTTTAGCAACTTTTTTTCCGTCACTAATTCCGTCTCCCAATATTAATTAAATTTGTCACCACTACTTTGTAACTAAACCGTAGGAAAAATTGGGCGCCAAATTTTCGCGCTAATATTTAGCGACTGATTAAATATTCCGTTGCAAATCCGTTGCTATATTATAAATCAAAAAATCATTTGTTAATTTTGCAACAAAATGGTTATTCCGTCGCAAATCCGTCGTTATATAGTGACGGAATATTGTTCGTCTCTAATATCCGTCGCTAAACGCTATTTTTTTAGTAGTGGTAGACTTAGCTCTGAGTTGGACTACGGTTCAGCGTACCCTCATAGTCCCAGAATTATGTGCCCGCGTAGGATTTTAAGTCCCCTCTGTCGGGCATCAGATTTAGTGATCTTGCCACAGTCATGCCTCTATGCCCCTGGCAAGGTATATTGGGTCCTCTCAATGAGGCGTATACATCGGACTCCACGTTTAGCTCACGCGGTTTATGTCGGTGCTTTCCTGGCAAGGTATATTGGGTCCTCTCAATGAGACGTATACATCGGACTCCGCGTTTAGCTCACACGATTTATGTCGGTGCTTTCAGTATATATCTATATATATAAGTATTCAGTTCAGCATGTACCTTCATGATTAGTACTTGATCATTCTATTCAGTTAGTTCTTTTTAGTTATACTTTAATACATATCTATATCTTTGTTCAGATTATATCATTGCTCAACTATGTATTTTTCAGCCAATATACTTTATTCAACTTAGTATCTATATCCTGCATACTTAATACATTCAAAGTACTGACACATACTTTGCGCTACATTATTTCATGATGTAGGTTCAGGTACTCAGCATCCAAATCACGCATAGATCGATTCTCGATCCGCATTCAGCAGCTTTAGTGGTGAGTCCTCATATTCTCAGGATAATATATATGCTTTTATTTTAGTCATTATTTTTAGTTTCAGTCTTGCTAGAGTTATCTGGGGGCATGTCCCAGCAACTCAATTTAGTTAAAGGCTTTTTAGACATAGTAGTAGATCCAACTTGAGTTGTTAAGTAGTTGTTTCAGTTATTACTAAACTCTTATGATTTCATATTTACATTCAGACTATTTGGTTTTTGTCCCCACACCAGATATTTATTGATTTAGCTTCCGCATAGTTCATGTTTTACTTAGTTACTTTCAGTATGCTTATGATATGCCAGACTTAGGGTTAGCTTAGGATCACTCGTGATCCTAGGTTCGTGTTATGTCAAGGGGGTAGCCTCGGGGCGTGACATTAGGTTATACCACGAAGAAGGAAGAAAGAAAAGAAATTTCCTAGTGTCTTGTATCCCATGAACAAAAGTATAGATGTCTTTGTACTATACCGTAAGACTTTTCTAGACCTATTTTGGTATGACGAGATCAATGAATCTAGGACTTTGATATCAATTTTGTCATGATTCAGATCCGTCGTGAGTGACTCCCACTAACCTCCGGTGGGAGAACCAACTATCTACTACCACCCCAATAATTAATCGGCCTCAACCCAATAATTTAGATAAGAAAATAAATTCTTAATGTCTTGAAGAAAATTTGATAAAGAAATAATTAAGTCATAACATGAATACAAAAATAACCACCCCTAGAAACTGAAATCGTAATACCAAACCATGAATTCCTAGTTTTATAGGGGATGCAACCCTAAAATCAAATGACTAAAAAGAGTCTAAGTCCGTGAAATGGATAACAAAAAAGAGACGAATCCATGACAACCTGAACACGTGTGCTCACTTTGGATTCAAATAGTGTTAGGATCACAGTTGAGGTTTGAAGCAACCTCTTGAATATGTCATGTACTTAACAAAGAAAGAACAAGTGAAATTTTAGTACATAATCACAGTGTACTGATAGGATCATTGACTAGTTTCACTAAATGAGATATGAACAGGCGACCACAACTTAGTTAACATATAATACACAATTATAAACTCCAGCACAACATAACTCGGACTCCAAGTTCTCACCCTGATTTACTATGCACAATAAGCATGAATCACCATAACAGAACAAGTCAGTTTGGTTCTCTCATAAAACTCATTCACACATTGTTAGTGTATCAGCATGGTATCTGTTTTCATTGTTAGTGTACCGATATGGTACCCGTTTCAATAATAGTATGTAACGGTGTGATACCTATTCTAATAATTGAATCTACCGGCATAATACATGTTTTAATTGTTAGTGTAACGACGTGGTATCCGATCCCATCATCAAGCACACAACACAATCACAACCACAATGAATATCAATCACACTTGTACACTCAACTAACACATTAATTGCATGCAATTAACACCATCTTTTATTTCAAATCATGTTATTTTTTTCCTAACCATATATCATGCATGCAATACTAAATAAACAATTGACAAGCACATATAGCATAAACAAAAAATACAAATAACTATCACCTACCTCGAATCAAGCCTTTGTAGCTATATTGAATTTGGGTTTTCTCCTTTTGTAATGCTTTGACTTGGTCTAAAACAATAATAAAATACAACAATCAATGAAAAATGACCTAACAATATCGAGATAATAATCTAATCTTGAACCCTAGGCCATTCTCGTAATCATCCAACCTAATACAGGGTCTTCCTACCATTACTCCAAGTCAAATTCTCTCCTAAGGTCACTTAACAAGGATTCTAAGGTCTAATAATTAAAAGACTTAGAGTAATGGAGTAATTAACTTACCTTTTTTTTGGTAACTAACAGGATTTTATTATAATTAACTTACCTTTAATGATGAAGTTAATGGAAATAAGTTGAATTTCACCCTAGGTCTACAATTTTTCTTTGCAAAACTTAATTGCTGAATTATGAGAGGTTTAGGGAAATTTTTTGCATAAACTCGTGACTAACCCCTCTATAACGGCTCGACCCGCTATAGAGAGAATTAATCTGCCCAAATATAGCATTCTTTCAACCGCTATAGCAGATCACATAGAGACCGAAACTCGAAACTCCTCCCCAGTCTCTTAATTTGCAACACTCCTTCGAACTTTGTTATTCTAAACCAATCCCTTCATGGCAAATTTGATATCGGAAGTTCTACTCACCCCAATTCACTTTCGAAAGGTCCTATGAATTCCTTAATGTCTTAGCTAATAGAAAACATGATTTAAGCTTATATATACTTCCCAATCCATTTTCAAAATTTCGTGACCACACCTCACTAAGATGTCTTCTGACACTAGCCTAGCCTAAAATTTTCAAGTCACTACCCAATATTTTCACCATGATCCACCCATAACATCCATAAAGGATCGCTACAATCCCCATCCTAGGTAAAAATCAACCTTTATTTTAAGAAAATAATTTCTCTCCCGTTCCACATTCTATCTTCTCAATTTCTCTCCCAAGTTCAAGAAAAGATAATATGTGTATTCTAATGGTGATAAAACATTAGAATAATGAAAATAAAAACACAAGAATAATTCATAGTGGTAACCAAACTTTCTCCAAAGTTTCAATACTTGACAATCATTAGTAGCCGTAATTTAAGAAAAATATAAGATTTAGCTCCTCATAATTCGATTCTCAAAGTTTGATTCTTCAAAATACATTCAAGAATTAAAAGAAAAAAAATGTAGAAAAGGACCCTAGTTTTTCGTCCAAACAAGTCTTGTACTACAATTAGAATAGTTAAAATATCTGAAAAAGTGTCTTATTTATAGGAGAAAGTGTATAAAATTCACCGCTCTCAGGTCTGCACAGATTGGCCGCAGACCAGTTCGCCTGAAGGAGGCCAAAATTTGCTCCCAAGTCCATGGCACAGCCTGGCCGTGGACCTGATTGCCTCAGCGAGCAAAATTTCACTTTCCGACTCTGTGGCACTGAGCCAAAACGCAGAGATAAGCTTTACTTTATACTTGTGATTTCTCTTGAGTTTCTTATTCTTTTTTTATCATTATTTGGTCTTAATCTTCATCTCCCAAGTATTTGATCTTCATTTAAGCTCCATTCACGTGCGATTTCACTCGACAAAATACCTAATCACGTTTGTTAGCATAAAGACATGATTACAACTTAAACATGCAAACATAAGAAATTTTATTCTCAAATGTAGCCGTAATATAGGTCTGATTTTTATTGCTAGACATATAAATATGCCTAAGATCAATTACTTACCTCTAGAGCTTTAGTGGAGGAAAGATGATGAAGAACCTGCTTTGTACATGTAATGACCCGTTTGATCGTTTTTTTATTTTTCCATGAAACTTATTGTTTATCCTTACGATATTGACCTGAATTCTTGTATGATTGTGTTTTGACAATTTGGTTTTGGACTTTGAGTTTGAAGTTGAGAGTTTGGTAAATTTTGAGTTTGAAAGGCTATATTGTTAAGATAGTGGTTTTTGGTGTCATTTGGAGTTTTGTGTATCGGAATGGAATTCCGTTGATTTCATCTGTCCCGAAAAGTGAAATATGATATGTGAGAGTTTTCAATTTCAGATTCAGCCTCTTTTTGAGGATTTGAGGTCCTAAGTAGTGAAATTGTGGAATTTTAACCTTTGAGTTTACTTTGGTCAACATCCGGGGTGCAAATGCTCGGATCAGAATTTTGAGAGTTCTGTTGGATTCATGGAATTATTTTAAGCCTAGGTAAGATCTTGGTTGATTTTTGAGAGGTCCCGAGCTTAACCTTTTTAGGTATCCAGTTAATTTCTTGTGGCTTATGTCTAATCAAGGAGACCTCAGATTCATATTATGACGATTCTTTTGAGTCCAAAATTTCGAGTATAATTAATTTGCATATATGATTTGTGTGTATGGGGTTTCGAACGAATTTCGAGAGTCCATTCGATGTTGTGAGAGTTGGCTGATTTTCTAGTGTCTGCTGAGCTCGCTTTTGCGAAGGTCAATCCATTTAAGCGAACCTTTATGAAAGTGAAGGGAGCTTCACTTTTCCGAAGGGATCTACTTAAGCGGGGTTCGCTTTTGTTAAGTCCGCTTAAGCGAACTTGAGTCTAATTTTGCGACATCTGAGAGAGTTTTAGGCCTGAAATTTTCGAGTTTAAGTCCCATTTTCTTTTTTTGAGCTTGAGAAACCCTTGGAGGCAATTTGTAAAAGGTTTTCTTGTGTTGAATCATTTGGGTAAGCTTTTACGATTCTAAAACTTCATTGCCCTTTGATTATTTATGGATTCTAACATCAAAATTTGGGATTTTGATTGGTGAATGACAAAGTGCTAAACTAAAATGGAGTTTTTGAACTGTTTTTGAGTCCTTTTTTGAAATGATTTTTACGAAGATTTCCTAAAGCCTTGAGTATTATTTTCAAGTAGTAAGTTTTGGATTCAAACCTTATTTTCGGAATTGAGTTTTATTTTGATTGATCCACTTTTCAAAAGAATTGATGTGGGTATTGTTGTTTCCGGAAAGTGATTGTGAATAGTTGCTTGTATATAGATCGTGTGGCTTTGGAAGTGATTCAGAAGGGGAAGAATCAACTGTTGGAGTGATTATTGATTGATTAAAGGCAAGTGATCTCCTAAGCTTTGTATTCTAGTAGAATTTGTGTATTCCTTAGTTAATTGTGTGTTGGGAGTAATGAGATGAGGTGAAGGGTTAATTGTCCACGTGATAACTCTTAATGAACAAAAAGGGGCTGAAATGAAAAGGTCTTGTGATGATCATGATATTTGTGAATTTCCTTATTGTAACCCTTATTGATTGATTGATGAAATGCTTGATAGCATGAAAGTGAACTTGAGTTGTATAAATGGTTGTCTCTTCCATGTGGTATGATATTGCTTGTGTGCATTGATTATGGAACACCATGATGAGACATGTGATAGTTTTGATGCCGAGGTCTTTGCCGGCAAGTGTTTATCATGCCGAGGTCTTTACCGACGAGTGTTATGATGCCAAAGTATTTGCCGATGATTGTTATGATGTCAAGGTCTTTGCCGGCGATTGTTATTAAGTCGATGGGAAATAGTTCCGGCTAGTGATATAAATTCGATGAGAAATGGTTCCGAGTAGTGATATTGTGCCGATGGGAAATAGTTCCGGCAAGAGGTTGATAATTGTGATTTGATGCACTTGTTGCGTGTGATTGATCTACTTGACATTGATGTTGGCTTACTTGATTCGTTTTGTTCTTGAATTGTGACTATCGAACTGTGAATATTGAGCCTTGTGAGCCGTGCATTGTAGAACTGTTAGATTGGACTGATTTTTGTGCAGGTTGTAGTTTGAGGAGGTTCGATTGGAGTGTAAGGGGTACTCGATTTCTAGCTAGATGTCTTGTTTATTAGGTTGCTTACGGGGTACTGTGTTGTTGGTACTCACGGCCTTGCTTCTACACTTGTGTAGGTTCTGAGCCTAACCCGTGCGATCTCTTTCTCCTCCTTTTGATTTCAAGGCTTGTCAAGGATTTGAAGAGGTAACTGCTTGTCACTTCAGCAGGCCCTCCTTTTTCTTTTCTTTATACTTTGTTCTATTTGGGAAACAAAGACTGAGACTTGCACTTATTTCTTAAATTATGCACTTTATGTATTTAGGGGCTTGTACACATGACAACCAAATTTTGGGGGTTTTAATAGAAAGAATTGATGAGCAATTTATTTTATTAGAAACTATATTCATTAACCTTTCATTTGATATATATATAGATCATCACATAACTTATCAAAGTCTAGGAGATATACTCATTAAAAGTTGACCCTTTGAGAAAAATTCATTTTTAATATCGCTTTCGACTTAACTTAGCTATTAAAACTTTTATTAACCCGTAACCTTATAATAACATAATAAACACCATAATATGTTGATCTCTTACCATATATACTCATTCTTGACCTTATCTTTTCGAGGTCATACAAATTCATCGACATTTAACTAGGGTATACCAATAAGCTAGACAAAATTACATTTCCTTTTCTTTATATTTGTACTTGTGAAATACACATACATATAAATACACTATCCATTGAATGAGAAATACACACAACATTTCCCAATTTTCTTCTCTCTTAATATATATATATATATATATATATATATATATGATAGAAAGTAACAAATTAAGAAATTATATATTGGGGAGCTAGCTGGAAAAGAATAAGATTCAGCTTTTCAGCAAGAGAGACAACACAGACCAGCAATGGCTTCCATTTCTGAGATCACTCATTAAAAAAATTCTCTTAGGTACAAGCATTTGAACTTTTGAAGTATAAGTATACTACTTACTTAAATAGAGTTACGCTGGTATTGGTAATGCATAAATTAGTTATAAGGAAATTTTTCACTATATTAAAAATAATCTTTAGCGTCAAATACTTAATTGTTGCTAAATATGTACTTTTAGCAGCAATTCACACTCTTTGTAGTTATCCATAAAGCCTATATTGACACACTGAATCCAATGACAATTAACTAATACTAATAAATGTTTTAAACTCTTTGTTAATGAGTATACTTGTTGCCGCTAAAAGTGATTTTTGATTTAGTGTTTATGTATTATTTTATACAGAGTTAAGTTATTCCATCATCTATCCTGCATAAAATAATATAAGATTGTCTCATAAATTATACATATTGTATTAGTTATCCAGGTCTCTAAATAGAAAATCAAACATCATATTAATTTTATACATGAATAATTTACCTCCTAATAATCAGCTACGTATTAAACGTGGTATCACTTATACGTAATTTTGACTCACTTTCAAAACAGCTACCAAACGATCCCAAAATTATTTAATTAGATAAGTCTTTTTGAACTTTTGAAGTATAACTCTACTACTTGCTTGGATAGAGAAATGATAGTACAACAAAGTTGTAGAAATAATTAGTAAATTAATTAGACAAGTCATTAGAGAAAACAGGACAGTTGGTTTGCAGGGAGGGTGGGAAGCACATGCTCCATGCTTCTGAATAGTAAAAGCATTTGGGAAAGGGAGAACTCTGAGATATCAGAGGAGGAAGGGAATGTTTTCTGTGTTCTTGGGTTTAGTGCTTATTTTAAAAGAAAAAAAAATGTCATGTATTCCAAAACCCACCCTTTTATGTCATTCATTTCTTTATAATTGCCTATTAATTAATCACTTGGCTATTTGATAGTTGGTTTGAATATGAGTTAGGCATGTATATATTGAATTTCAGATATGTAATATATTATATTTGATAGTTGATTAGAAGATAAATTATTCGTATATAAGATTAATATTGTATTTAGTTTGCTATTTAGAAATTTATATAATTAATACGTATATAAATTACGAAAGAATTTCTGAATTATTTTATACATGATAGAAGATGAAATAATTGGTACTTGTATAAACATATATAACTAATACATGCATACAATAATACATAAATCTCTTGTAATTAATCTCTATATCGCTAATATTTGCATAACTCTTATCAACAATGTATATGTTGCTACTTCTTCGATTTTAATTGGTTTATCTTACTCTAGTTCGTAGGTTTAAAAAATGTATCACTTTTTATATTTAATACTATTTTTATCTCAATTTATGTAACATATATATCTTTTCAAAAGTTTTTATTTTTTTCTTAAATTTTATGTTAAGTCAAATGGTATCACATAAATTGGAATGGATAGAAAAACTCTTTGCAACAAACATCATACATGATATATTAAAGACCAAAAAATTTAAAGAATATTTATATAAAATTTGTTAAAAATTAAGATAAATAAATTAAAACGAAGGGATTAGTGCAAAGGCAAATTATAAACTAAGGCTGGATGGTAATATAATTATTCTTTTACCAATCGTACACATATTTCAACATGTATACCATTGTTAATTACTCACTTAAGGAAAAAGATATGGGTAATTCAATAAAATAATACTACAAAAATTTAATGATTCATAGATCAATATTCTCAATACTAGTAAATATCATATGAAATTCTTAATGAAAATAATTTAATTAGTAAGATAATTAGATATCTAATCAAACATGAATTGAGTGCAAAAAAAGAATTTACGAATTCCAAGCAAGGATTAGATGCCCAAAAGACATCGAATAAAAGCTAAAAGGGACCTTTATGTGATATCTGGAAAAAGAGATAACTTTTGTGATAATTTTGGGGCTGACATTATCCCCCACCCCCACCCCCACCCCCAACAACCCACCCACCCTACAAATGCAATTTTTTATATAGGTGGAACATGTATTTGTTTCATTAATTAAGTCAAAATATTACTATTGTTAAACAAAGAAGAATATATTCTAAAGTATAAACATTGCTTAACTTTTTGATGCAACGAATAGTGTAAAGGATTTTTTTTTTCATTATCAAGTTACTTCAAGTATAATTACAATTAACAACTCATATAATGATAAGTAAATATAGTTAAGTAAGGAGGGGAATCAATCTATTACGATTAAAAAAAAGACTCTCTTCTATCTCAATTTATATATGTGTTAATTATAATTCTCTTTTTATTTTTTTTAAATGCCGTACTTTTTGTTTAGAAATAATCTATTTCTTTATTTACTTTAATAAGATGATTATAGCCAAATATAATAAGTAACTTGTTTTAATTTATATAATTTTTAAAAATCTTTCCAAAATTTCTTGATATTTTTACTGTTGGATCAAACCTGCCACATAAATTATGACAAGTAATATCATATTAAAACAATTGATTTTGCAGGTCACTTACCATTTTTTCTTAGTTTTACACAAAATAAATTTTCCTTTTTACATATAAGAAATCTTGAAAGAAAAGAAAAGAAAAAAAAGGGTCATTTTCTTCTAGTCATTTTGTTACTGGCGAGGAGATATTAATTCTGACATATAATTTTCACCTCTCTTCCTAGGAACTCCCACTCTTTTTTTACTTCCTTAATGACTCAAACTCACAACCTTCTGGTTAGAAGTGAGGGATACTTACCATTCGAACAACTCTCTCCTCGATTATAATATAAATAGAGTTGTGCAAGAATAATATAAATAAAATACTATTTCTACAAGTGACTTACCACCATCTATTTTACCCCTATGGAAAAAGAAAAAAAAACAAATTTCATCCCTTACAAGCTTCCAAACAAAGAGAATTAATGGAAAGTGAGATTCGCAGGTAGCCAAGTATTATTCTCCTTCTTGTCCCTTTTTATGATATTTTGTCCATCCTAAGAAAAAAAAAAACCATATAGTATATATATATATATATATATGTATATATATATGTATAAATATTATTACTAGAAAATTTTCTTCTGCTGGTCAATGGATATCTCTATCTCCATTATTTCAAGAAAACATGTTTTTTCTTCCCAAAAATATCACTAAAACATATCTCTCTTCTTATTTCTATGGCTTACATTAAAGAGATCAAGGTAATTTTCGGCGATATCTCTTTTTTCTCGAGGATATCAACATGACTATGATCAATCCTTGTGAAAACATTTCTAGAGAGAATTTAATTCGAAGGAGTACTAGTGTTTATGGTTTTGGTTTAGGTGATTACGAGAGTAATTTTAATCTTATGACCCGATTAGATGCAGAGGATGATGAGGAATATTATGTGCAACGAGATAATTCATATGTTTTAGGGTCGGATCTAGCAGTAATGGCTGAAGATGAGTCAAGAACCGGAAGTATTAATGAAACTGGTTCGAGTTCCAAAGATAACAACAATGATAATACTAACAACAAAAACCACAAGGAAGAGGAGGACGAAGAGGAAAAAGGGTGGCTTCAATTAAGTATTGGTGGGCATACGTATATGCCCACCAGTAATAAGCCAGAAGAGAATTCTAGAAGATCACCAGGTGGAAGCGGATTAGTGGAACTTGATCTATTACCAACTGTTAGTTCCCAACAAGGGAAACCAACAGTACATATACATGAATTTCGAGCACCACCACCACCACCTCGAAGATATCAACAACAGTTTCTGACTACTAGTACTACTACTTCTACTACATCATCGTCTTTGTTTTTACAACAATACCCAGGGATGGGTGTAGGAAGTAGTTCTACAACAATGTTTCCACAACAACAAGAGATTATTAATTGGGGTTTTAGGCCTATGACCGCGCCAATCCAACAGAATATGAATCTGTCTCTAGTGTCATCCGGTTCACATTTTGGTCCTGGACCATTCCCAGTACTGGGAGGGGTTCCAGGACCAAGTTCTATAGATTTCCGGGTTGTTCATCCACCTCGAAGACCACATTCTGGGTTGTGGTTTTCGCTACAACCATCCTCAAACCAGTAAGTATATATAAATTCAAAACAAATAAAATCGTTGCTAATTTGTTGTTAAATTGCTATTTTTGATAATTTATCTCTAATTCATACAACTACATAAGATTAGTAACGAATTTAATTACTGTTTAGCTATATAATTTGTGTTTTTTCTTTTTCCTATAGCTTATTTAGTTTCTTTCCAAATTATCTTCAAAATATGATTGACTAAATTTGTGTACTTTTGCCTTATGATGCAGAACAAAAGAACCCTTTTTGCCACAAATATCCAAGAGCTACCTTAGGATCAAGTAAGCCAAAATCTATTTGTTTTTTTGTTTCATTATAATTTAAACTTCATATTTCTTTTAATTTTGGTTAACATTTTAATTTATCATTTTTTTTTGGTTATTTTCATAATTGTTAAGAGATGGGAGGATGACAATACGACTAGTCTTGAAGTATTTGGTCAATAAGCTACAATTGGAAAATGAATCAGAGGTATGTAACCCACCATTGCATTTCTATCCTTGCTGGTTGATTTCTCATATGGTCACTCGTTATTATTTTTGAAAGTCATAAGCTTCTTCTTGATTCTTATTTTTTTCATCAAAGAATGTGATTTAGCTTTCTGATATAATAACTATAGTTGAATTAACCATCAGAGAAATTAACCGACTCAAATTTTAATAATGGTTTTTGAAAAAATGTTTCATGTTTGCTTGAAAAACCGTTAACTATAAGACTTCAAGAAGAACTAATAAGACCAATATAATATTTGAACCATTAAATCCATAACATGTTAATTTACAAGAGTACAATGGTTGGTGTGGGGAAAAAACATGAAAGAAACAGCAGAACTAATTAATTATTAATGATTTTATTTAGGGTAATATTCATTATGGATTGAGGGAACTTCATAATTAGGTGGGAGGTACATTTTCTAGGTAGCCATCCATCTTCATTAATTCTTTCTCTTTTTGTATTATTAGCTTAAGATCTTTGTTTAAACTACTTATAATTAAGGAAGTGCATAGTAGAAAAAATATATGTAGGGATTATTAATTAGCACATTGTTATTATTCTATTATTGAATGATTTTAGAGTATGGACAAAGTAAGAAACACAAGAAAAAGAAAACTACATGCTACCTTATTAATTAGCCCCAAAATCACTCAAATATTCTTTCTTAATAGGAATAAATCTTTGCATTTTTGATGACTTTCACGGTTCGTTTCTTTTCATTTACTTCCAAGAAAGTAACATTTCCAATCTTTGTGGAATGATTCATACATATATGCGAATTTAGAGCGAGTGTTGTAGGTTCAACTGTATTTGTGACTGAAATATACATAATAGGATTTAGTAATAAAAGTGCTTTCTTTCTAAAAGCTTAAGCTTTTGAATGAAATGATTCACATACTTTAAGATTGCATTAAAGTAGATAAAAGGTTCTGAGTTCAAATCTCACCGTTATCCCAGAAGCAGAAAAACATGTATATGCCATGTGTTTGGTTCATGAATAAAGGAAAATCAGACCTACATATGAGAGGGTGTATTGAGATATAATATACTGTAGTTAAAAAACTAATGAGATGATGTCATACTTCAATACAACTATTTCTATTCGAATTTGTGTATATAGATGAAAAACATTTATAAAATATACATATAATAAGATCATACTTACTGAAAGCGTAGTTGCTTGCTTTCCTATATAGATTTGGGGTCATAAGTATAGAGAAAAGTCACTTTCTAAATTAGATAATTTTATAAATTTAATATCCTACCTAACATATTTAAGACGATCAAATTCAGAAATCATTTTGATATATTATACATATCTTTAGTTTAAAATTACAATATCTTTTAAAAAAAGAATTACTTTATTAAACTCCGTATACAGTTAAACTAAAACACATTTTGGAATATAGATGCCTAGCACATATATTTAGATGAAACCTTTTTTCCCTCATTACACCAAACAAGTCCATCGCTTAAAGCTTCCAAAAGTTTCTAAAACTCGTATAGTGATTGGAATTCTCTTCCTTTTCTTCCCCCTTTATTAGTGAAGAAAATAATAAAGTTCTAATTTTTTTCAAAAGCTATTACTGAGGAATTTATTTTTTTGGTTCAAGTATTATATTATATAAATAAATGCATTTCTTGAGCGGAGAAACTATCGGTAACAACCTGTCTAAGATAGAGGAATTAGGTCTGTGTACACTCTATTCTGTTGATATCCCATTTTATGAGACTACACTAAATATGTTATGTTGTTATGTTGTTGTTGTCGTAGTATTGCACATATGCACTCTTCCTCATTTAGACTTACATATTTTCTTCTATTATTTACCTGATAATGATCAGAAATGGTTTTAAAATTAAAAATCTTAAATTAGGTTTCCAAATTATAACATCCATCACTTTAATTCCATTTTTTTTCTATTTCATTCATCTTGCTTCTAATATTTATGTGCGTGAAAGAATAGAATGGAAAATGGCTTATTTGTATTTTTTGTACACTAATATGAATTAATTATTTCAATTTTTGTTACATATATGGTGTTGTAGGATATGCATATGAGTTTATTAGTTAGTTAGCCAATTGAGCAATTAAAAGGAGAAGTTATATTAACTTATTATTTCAATATCCCAACAACTTTTCCTCATTAACCCTTAATTAAACCCAACCACAAAAGATTAATTAATAATCTAAATTGGAAATCAATAAATAATTAGATACAAGAATGTCAAGTGATTTGCATGCATGTAGACAAAAGAAACAGTCAATCATATAGTTGTTTCCTCTTAAACTTTTTTATTTTATTTTGATGTTAGGATCCTTTAAGATTCATTCCATATTAATGATTGATAATAATATCTGTTAAGAACCAGCTATAAATTTACATCAAATGTTATTAAATAATTAGCTAAAAAATTCTCTTTTCGAAGTTGCTTCTATAGAATAAAATAATTTTTCTTCACCTACCTAAAATAATAACTTGTATTAGGGTTTTTATCATAAACACATACTAAAAAGATACGACTTTGAATGGATTAATGTTTAAGTTGTTAGGATGTATGACATATAACATTATTATATTTCTTAAACATTCCATACATACTATTTATTAGGACTCATTATATGTATTTACGATAGGTCAACCCTTGTACCCCGACTAATTCGAAGCCACATGTTTTTTTTAATTATTCTTTCCTTGCACTACATAATCTCCTTTTGTGTTCGGTGTACAATATTCATATTGGAGTCGAATTAATCCATATTCCTTCCGCATAGGATCCATTTGGAGGAAATTAAAACACTAAGATTATTTCATATCCAGGGGCCAAAACCTAAATCTCTTGTTAAGATAGAAACAATCTTATCTGCTGCACCACATTCTTTGATGGTGCAGTACATAATAACATATCCTTAAACGAAGTACTAATATAAATATAGTTTAAGTTATATACACTGCTGCGAGATCATTCAAATGATATAATCTTGAAAATACGATAGGTTATACTAGCTAAAAGTGGCTTGATGGTATAAAATTTAGTATATAACTTAAAGTCTTAAACTCATATAAATATACATTTCTTTAGCGCAAAAAATGCACCTACATGTACCAACAATCTCTATCTAAAACGATAAACTCAACGAAAATAATTTTTTTAATCAAATTAATTATTGACCTAACATTATTATTAATTAGTTAATAAAAATGGAGCTATTTCTAATTCTACGTGTTACTTGTTGCATATATAAAAATATTTATTTATTTTGTAAGCATTGAAATTATGTAATTGTGGCATGCTTTCGTAGAATGTATAGGTTGTACTTGTTTAATAATGTTGCTTCTTAATATTCACGAATGGGTACATTATGTATCATTGCCGTCTTAATGTTATTATTATTTGGCCTTTATTTGTATGTCCTACCCAAGTTGACTTGAGTTTTTGGTTATCATGTCTTGTGTTTACTCAAACTTAAAAAAAAAAAAAAAACAACCCTCTAACACGTCATGGCAACTA
>JAJOOB010095571.1:0-13542 GCA_029582485.1 Solanum tarapatanum | reverse complement strand
GATATTTTAGATATAGAAAAAATAAATACGAACATGTTTCCTTGAAGCTTGAACACAAGCCTGAGATTTTGTATATACGAAATTGGCCATCCTTTTAAACGTTCAACGATCGAATACGTATAAAATCCAGGAGTGTTGCATAGTATTATAAACCTGAAATTAATTATTTTTTATTTATCACTATATTGTTATAGCAACCAAAAGATGACTAGAGAAATAACGTCATCATAAAGAAGTTTGACCGTATATTCTGACAATACAACATTATTTTTGCGCTATTAGAATCACATAAAATATAATTTTGAAAAAAGAAAATACTTACCTTTTATCAATGTTCAAGGGAGGTTCATTTGATTGAGAAGCATTCCATGTTTTTTTAAATGAAATTTCTGTCTGATTTTCATTATTAATTATCACCTCAAAACTTGTTCCTGAAAGCCTGCAAAACCAAAAGTATATTGAACTTAATTTTCAATTTTTGTGTGAATATGATCCTTCCATCCTTAATCATCGTAAGTGTCGGGTTCAATATTAATGTCATGGGAATGACAAACCCCGGTAGAGAGAACAATTAACTTCTTTTTTTAATAAACTCTACACAACATAAATCTGAACTAATAGTGTTAGTAAGTATCAGACAAAAAAAAAAGTAGTACAGCACTAACAAACACAAATTATCAGTAGATTCTATTAGAAATCGGGCTATTGAAAAATATTCGTCGTTCTAATGTATAACGTCCTTGGAAATTCACATGAAAACATATTCAAAAATAGAGATAATAATGATTTTCAATTGTTCAAGACGTCAAGGATTCAAGCTATGAAACAGACTCTTACAGAAATGCAGAAAAAAATTGTATCAATAGATCCTTAATAAAATTTAGTACACCAAATTGTCCTTAAATTCATCAAAAATTAATTTGAGACAAGAAAGATAAAACTTACTTTGCTCTAGTTGTACGAGGTCCAGTGTTATTCCAAATAATATCCCAATACCTGAAATAAACATAATAAAGTATTATAAGTAATTAATTTCTACATTAGATAAAAATCTAAATTATCAATCGAAGTTTAAAGATTAATTAATTTACCCTCTATTGGTTTCTAAATTGTGGGTGGATAGTAGATTTTGGACCCCACCATATGATATACCAGTGACATCACCATGTGGTATTGATAAAGTTATATTGAAGATGCCATTGCTCATCGTCACCTGTAAAATTTAAATTCTGAATTAATATCGGCTATCAGTAGGGAATGACAAAATTAATTAGCGTGTAAATATTAAGTATTTTATCTTATACTAAGATATAATTAAAAGGTGTAAACTTATACTTGTTTAGGTTGTATGTCCAATTTGAGTGTTGGCGTTGTTGTCAATCTTCGTCTGTTTTTAGAACAAAAAAATAACGAAGTTAGATAAATGCTTATGATTTAATTGAATCACTCGACTCGACTCGACTCAAATGTCCTTCTAACAATAGATCTTTATGTAACTATGCGTGGGAATAAGTGTCACAACTATTATTAGGGTCCAATTTTGAGATCAATTTCGCAATTGATCTCCTACATTGCACATTATACTAAAAGGGGTTATGTGACTCTCGAAAGTCATCTTTTCTATTGTACCAAGATTGCCCTTACTTTTGCCCTACATTAGATATTGGGAAATTTTATGCCCTTGTTGTGACAAAAGTAGGGCATTTATGCCTTCTTTCAGATTTCAACTAACAAAACTCTAAAAAACATTTCTGTCATGTGTCAACATCACAAACAAACAAAAGATCTTATTTAAAACCCCTCAATTTTTAACGAAGGACAAAAATATTTTTCGATAAATAGTATAGGAGCAATTTTGACCATTTTCCGTCGAATAAAAGTAACATAGACTTACCCATTGTGTGGATGACAATCAGCTACAAGGAAGAACAACAAAGCAACCATAGTCACCTCCAACACATGTACACTTAATAATTTCTTATATCTCCCCATTTTCTGCATTTTCACTATTAAAAACAAATTTAATAGATTCAATTAAAAATATAAAATTTGATAACATCACGAAAAAAAATACTAGATGATTTTTTCGTCTATCAAATCCTTAATGAACATAGTTATATCCGATACTGATGTAATAATCGAGATGTATAAAAGTTAGTCCAGATCTCGCCGTCATGAGGAAAAAAACATGAAAATTGATCCATATAATAACAAAAAGAAAGAAAAAATTAGAAAAGAAGTTGCATACCTCTAATTTGCTAATCTTCTGTAAATGTAAATATAATATTTGTACTGTATTATGCTTTTATATAAGTTTTGAAATTCGGTCATTAAATTAAATAATTTTCATTTAAAGCTAAATCTTAAAGGAGATTATATTTGGCCAATAAAAATGAAAGAAACAAGTCATATTTTCTCAAGGAAAGTCAAGTAATTATAGTAGACAATAAATTAGCTTCAAAACAAAGTAAATACTAAATAGTATTCCAATAAAATGCCAAATCAATTTTTTTTATTAGATTTCCTTTTCAATATGTTCTGCATTTCAAGAAAAATAAAATATTGCCAGTTCATCGATTTCAAAAGGGGGAATTTCATAAATAAGGAGTAAAATCAGAGGTGTTAAATGAGCGGATCGTGCTGAATTTAAGAAGGAATGGGTTAAAAACTTAAAATGGACCGAGTTAATAAGTGGGCGGGTCAATTGTAACTTGGTCTGATATACAATTCATAATCTAACCTGGCTAATTCTTACTAAATTTTACGGGAATTTTACACAAACCTTATAGTGTTAAAAGCTAATTATATCCTCTCTCTGCTCTTTTCCAAATTACAAAAATCCTTTAAATTTGGTGCATGGAATTCAACTACATCTCAAAATGACCTGATACATAGCGTCCCGGTTTCGATACATTCCTCAACGTCCTGATATA
This sequence comes from Solanum tarapatanum, assembly GCA_029582485.1. Taxonomy (NCBI): domain Eukaryota; kingdom Viridiplantae; phylum Streptophyta; class Magnoliopsida; order Solanales; family Solanaceae; genus Solanum; species Solanum tarapatanum. The sequence goes on along the minus strand of JAJOOB010095571.1, from coordinate 10,609 downwards.
TCGCATCTCAATTTTCGGATACATCACTCAACGTCCCGATATATCGTGTAAAGTGATGTATCCGACCGATACATCACGTAAAGTAATGTATCCAAGAATAGGAAAGAGTAGGGATTTTTGTAATATTTTGAAATGATAGAAAATTTTAGAAAATATGATAAAACAAGTTATGTATTTAAGTAATTTTTCCAATTTTAAATTTCTTTGTTTCTACTTTTATATTCTTTTAAGTACATAATAAAAACTATTTTTTATTACAGCTCGATATAACATGTCAAAACAAAAAAAATGAAAATAATTTAATGAAATTTCTTATGTGTCGAATTGGGCTACACATCAAGCTAATTTCAATGAGCTTAAATGACCTAAGCTGATAAATGAACTAATCAATAACTCATCCATAATTAAACAACTCAAACAAATTATATTTTTATGAGCTAATTTTACTACTCTGAAATAATAACTATGCGAAATGTTGTGATTGAAGTTATTTGATGATATTAGAGAAATTCATATTATATGATAACTATTAGGAGTTGTGAGTTATTAGAATGGTGGTTGTATCATCATTATTGTATATATTGAAGGCAAAAATTATTCCAATAAATTTCCTATGGAATGTCCGTTAGTAATTGCCATTTTTTTCAGTATAAGGTACACAAATTATATATATTTTTGGGGCTAAATACATTTCTCGGAAGTTTTTTCAATTACAAAAATTTCAGATTTTTCATTGATTTCAGATACATTCCTTGGTTGTCCGATACATTGTAAATGATACATTACTTAATGGGAGGATATATCTGAGAGGGGATAGGATTGTATCCGAGAGGGAATTTTTGTATATATCTTAAGTTATAGTTTTATATAATTTTTCTTTTTTTTTATAATGACATTGTATAAATTTGAATTAATCGGACTAGTAAATTTCAGACTCCAAATAAGTAACCAAAAAAAAAGTTAGATTCTCAAAGGCCCGAAAAAAGTTGAATTGAAAAAGTATTCATCTTTATAGTAAATAAAAATATATATATTGGATGCTACTTTTCACATTTTTTATTTTAACTAATCTTATGGATCTTATCATTCTTTCACTTTTAAATATAGCGTTTATAATAAATAAATTTAAAAATAAAAGATAAATGAATCCAAGAAAATAACCATCTTATTACTGATGAGGTCCTTCAAAACGAATATAATCATACATTACACCTTCAAAAGGGGAGAGACCGCTTGATTGTACAAGAAAAATTGTGTTTGTTCCTTTGACAAGCAATTTGCCTTGTATTCCAATGCTATAAAGCCAATATAATCCATGAATTCCATGTCTTGCGATCGCATTACTTCCTCCTATATGTCCTGTCGAAAAATGAGGTTTTTGTATTTTTTCATCGTTGACATAAACCTTAAGAAAAAAACAACCAAAAATAAACTTTAGTTAGTTAAAAACATAATATGTTCTAGACTGCTCGAATTCTCTAATAATAATATCGTACTTATATTTATAAAAATATTATCATATCGATAATATTTTTAAAAATCCGAACAACATCACACATGTTCGAAATAAGAAGTCAAGAAATTAAAGGGAATATAAATACATACATGTAGATCAGCTTCATGAGCTGCAGCAAGAGCCAATTGGAGAGTGTAATTTGAGGCAATATTAACATTGGCAAGGTTAAATATAATTTTCCATGAAGTACCTTTATATGTCTTATTTCCTATTTTCCTGCAAAAAAAAAAACATCAATTAATTTTTTATTAAAATAATTTATCTAATGATTGTAAAAAAAAATGGTCGATATATATATACAGTCGGACCTTTTTATTATTAATTAATAATCATTCATGTTAGGCTTTCTATGGAACTGATCTTTCATGTTATGTTCTATGTACATAACAATAATTTACTAGTCTATAGCAACCAAAACATATTGAAGCAAATGACGTTATTATAAAGAGATTTGATTGTATAAACGAGCTTACCTAGTAACTTGAGCATAAAACCAATCTTTTGAGTAATTGCTAGTCCCAACATTGTAGACAAGATCATTTTTAGGATATAAAACACCATATTGTTCCCACAAACCATATTGTCTAAATCTGCAAACCAAAATTTAGAGTAAATAAACAACAACAAAAATTACAATTAATTAATATTTTAATATATAAGAAAAAAAAATTGAAACTTACTTAGATTCAGAATTATTTTTGTATTTGTGAACTTTGAATTGTGAAGGTGGATTTGGAATAAAAAATTCCGCAGCAGTTCTATCTGGTATACCAATTTCCCAAATTGTAGCTCCATTTCTTGGAGGTTTATAAATCAAAGTACCTAATTTAATATTTGAACCTATATTTTTGTTCCAAAAAAAATTAGAAACTATGGTTTAGAATTAAGAAACAATAACAAATGAGTAATTAAGAAAGAAAATAAAATTAACCTGGAGTAACTTTTATATTTGAAGTGTATTTGTACTCCCCGATAAAACCTGGAACTGTTGCATACAAGTTATATGTATCGAATATGACATTTTCTATGATGAAGTTTCCTTTATTGTCGGTTTTAGTCCAAAATTGATAACCCTGTAGATTATAGAACGTAATGAAATAAAAAAGATTAATAAATTTACATAATTAAAATTTTCTTCAATTTTTTTTTATAAATATTATATTTAATTAACCTTACTTTGTTTTCTCTTTGCCAAGATCCAGCTTCTCCTGGTGGCCCTAATCCTATATAAGCATTGGATGCTGCCACATTTTGTTTACTGATAAACCTTATAAAATAAAAACACAAAAAAAAATATTAATCGGTTAACAAATAGATATTATTATAACAATAATAACATGTTCGGTATAATCTCATAAAGTGAAAAAGACCTACCTGTCATTAACAAATAGTTGGCCTCTAACAGTTCCTCTTTGATTAAATTTGATGTAGTCTTTTGAAAGTGCAAATTCATAAGGCCAACTTGCAACTTCTTGATTCATCTGTATATTTGGTTAATGTGATTTGACACGAAGTTTACAAAATATGTATAATATATAAAAATGTGACGCCCGGGATAGAAAATAAGCCTTTGAAGAAAGAGTGCACATCACATCTTAATTGAATCTCACATCAAAATAAAGTTAGGAACCTTATTATAAAAATGAGTTCAGAATTAGCGTAACTGCTGAGCTACGTTGTCTTTAGGGTCAAATCCAAAGACACAAATCTAAATGAGACGTCTAGACTCAAAGCAGATAATAGCTTAACAGTTGGATCATGTGAAGTGTTGGAGTTAAAAGGAGTACCAAATATAGATAATGGATTTTTTTTTTCTAAAACGGACTAAAAAGAAAAGTAAGACACGTAAACTGAAATCAAATACATACTCTTTTCTTTGCATCATTCCAAAGTATGGAAGGATTTGCCTTAGCTGCAGCATTTGAATTTAGATACACAAAAACAGGACCAATAACTTTTTTCCATGCTTCTCCTTGTCCAAATTTAATTGCTAAATCCTCTCCAGCATAATGTGTACTACAAAATACCTTGCAATTATAAATAAATAAATAAAAGTTAATTAATATAATTCTACACTAAAAAAAACATTATAGAAATTAATTGAGTAATTAATTAATTAATGACTTACAGTAAGTACAGTTGGACCAACATGTGTAGTAAGATCTTGTTTAAGAGGTCCTCCAATACGATATTCATTACTTGGATTAATCATCCAAAATCCTAATGGAGGATTAGTACTACTAATCCATCCATAAACTTTACCATCTTTATCATCATTTGAATAGAAATACTTGTCATCCACCTACATAATTATATGGGGAAAAAATCATGTTATCGACTATTGTTACCATCAGAAATTGTGATAGGATGAATATGATCATATCTCTCCACGTACCCTTAGTCAAAGGCAATGGTCATGAATATATAGTCAAAAACAAAATCAGTATTTGAAGTTTATGAATTCTGAATTTGAAGGTCGAGTTATGAAGTGGATTATATATACTTATTGAGTTAATTCGCATGATATGAATATGAATTAGTCGAGTTATAAGTTTATTATTATTACAGAATCGTACCTCTCCTTTTAAATCTGGATTAGTCGGATTAGTGAGAAGAACAGCTTCTTTGTAGCCAAGAACTTTGCCTTTGTTTCGATCCACGTCTGTTGGCATGACACGTTGCCTCTCATCAGAAACAACCATGTAATTAAACCTATATACATAGATATACAATGTCAATATACTATATATTTATTTTTTGAAAAAATTATATCTTTATCAATTATTGAGAAAATTTAGATTAAAAAAAATACATACATGTTTGTTTGAAGTCTAAACACAAGCCTGATATTTTGTATAGACGAAATTGGCCATCCTTTTAAACGTTCAACGATCGAATACGTATAAAATCCTGGTGTATCGCGTAGTATTATAAACCTGAAATTAATTCTCTATTAGTCAGTATATTGCTCTAACGACCAAAAGATAACTAGAGAAACAACGTCATTATACAGAAGTTTGATTGTACGTTTTGACAATGTAACATTATTTTCGCGCTATCAGAGTCGTGTAAAATATAATTTTAATAAAAGAAATACTTACCTTTTATCAATGTTTAAGGGAGGTTGATTTGATTGAGAAGCATTCCATTTTCTTTTAAATGAAAGTTCTGTCTGGTTTTCATTGTGAATTATTACCTCAAAACTTGTTCCTATAAACCTGCAAAACTAAAACTATATTGGACTTAATTTTAATTTTTTATTGTCGGATAGAATCCTTCCATTCTTAATCATCATAGGTCTCAAGGACAAGTCTTGTGAATGACAAACCCTTGATAGAGAACATTTCTTCCTTTAATAAGATCTACGCAACACAAATGTGAACTTATAGTGTTAGTGAGTATCAGACAATTAAAAAATACTATAGTAATAACAAACACATATTTTCAATAGATTCCATCACAAATTGGCTTATTAGAAATGCTTTCGGTGTAATTTTCTACTGTAACGTTCGTTGGAAATTCACATTTTATAATAGTGAAAATATATCCCCAAAAAAGAGATAACAATTTCAATTATCCATGATGTTACGTACGAATTCAAACTATGAAACTAACTCTGGTAGAAATGCAAGATAAATCATTACATTGTAGTTCATTCTTTCATCATACCCCAACATAACGAAAGCTTAGTGTATCGAGCTGTTGTTTTTAATTGTTTTGTCAAACATTAATTCGAGACAAGAAGGTAAAACTTTACTTTTGTGAAAAACTTGAACGAGGGTTAGTGTTACTCCAAACAGTATCCCAATACCTGAAATAGATATAATTAAGTATTATTAGTAATTAATTTCTACATTAAACAAAAATTTAAATAATTAATTAAAGTTTATAGATTAATTAATTACCCTCTATTGGTTTCATCATTTTGGATGAATAATATATTTTGAACCCCACCATATGATATGCAAAATGACTTGGCCATCTGGTGTTGATAAAGTAATATTAATGAATCTATTACTTATAGTCGCCTGTAAAATTTAAATTCTGAATTTATGTCTGATATGAGTAGGGATCACAAAATTAATTAGCACATAATTAAAAGGTGTAAACATATAGAAAAAAAATATTTGCTAAACATAGGTTTTTACTTGTTTAGGTTGTTTGTCCAATTTGACTGGGGGAATTGTTGTCAATTTTCGTCTGTTTTAACAACAAAGAAATAATAAAGTTAGGTGAATGCTCATGATTTAATTAAATCTACTTCATACGAAAATTATAACATATAAATAAATCGCATTATACAAAAAAAAAAAAAAGAGGGTCATATAACTCTCAAAAATCATCTTGTATATAGTGTCAAGAAACATGGATTAAGAAATCGAAACGTGAAAAGGTCAAGGACAATTTTGACCATTTTTCATTTCTATCGAGGGACAAAAATGCTCCTCAGTCAATTTCTAACGAAAGACAAAAATACTCCTCGATAAATAGTATAAGGGCAATTTTGATCATTTTCCGTTGAATAAAAATTTAGAGACTTACCCATTGTGAAGATGACAATCAGCTACTATGAACAACAACAAAGCAACCATATATCTCCACATTTTCTGCATTTTCACTTTTAAAAAAATTCAATACATTCAAATAAAAATATCATATTTGAATTATTTATCTAATAATATCACAAAAAGAAAAAATTACTAAGTGATTTTTATAATCTATCAATTTTTTTTAGTGAATAAAGTTACTTGATACTGAAGGTTACATACCTCTAATTTGCTAATTTTTTGTATATGTAATAATATGATATTTTTACTGTATTAAGCTTATATATAAACTTTGAAATTGCTCATTAAATTAGATAATTTTCCTTAAATATAAATCTTAAAAGAGATTATAGTTGACTAATGAAAAGAAAAGAAGCAAAAGTCATTTATTTTCTAAATAAAATTCAATTAATAGTAATTTACCTAAAAACATAACAGGAAATACTATTACAATATAGATGTCAAATTAATTTTTTTTCATTAAATTTACCTTCTTATATGTTCTACATTTCGAGAAAAATAAAATATTGCCAGTTCATATATAATATCGCGATAAATTGAGGTTTAGTAATAGATACACGCAAATACACTTATTATCTGCACAGATACAGTTATACAAAGATGTTGTATATGCAAAAATACAGATATTAAGTGCATGAATATAACACACGAATAATGTATATACTCACAGATACACTTATTATCTGCACAAATACAATTACCCAAAGATATTGTATACATGAAAATATAGTTATTAAGTACACAAATACAACACGCGAATAATGTATATTTCCGCTATATATATATATATACTATATACCTCTTGATACAATGTATTCCTCTACGTTTTAGAATCAAAATACTACTACGTTTCGTAATTAAGTAAGATATCGATATATTTTTTGAAAATCTAGATGCAAAAAAACAATATTTTTTAGGAATTTTTTTTTAAAAATGATTCTGACAATGGAGGTCTTGTCATACAAAGTGCAGGCCTGTGAATGAAAGGGCCTGAGCAAATTGGGCCCTATTCTAATGGCCCATTTTTATTTGTTGTTATTAAATCTGCAATCCATTAGATTATGCATATATATAGATTGGACATTTTGACGTGACACTCACTCATTAGCAGCCAAGTATTAAAAAGTTCCAACTTCCAACCTGACACACTTATCTTTAAAAAAAGAAATCGATGAAAGAAAATTCGTAATCGCTATTATTCGAGTGTACACGAGGTAAATTATGCTTTTATGGTATAGTTTGGAAACTACATAGGAGAAGTAAATTAGAAAAGTTACGTGTGATGAATTTGATTCAGAAGACCAAAATTCTTGGTATCGTAAGTAAGGGGTTTCGAATTTGAGACCTCCATTATGAAAGTCGCAAGTTGAATCATTTGAGCTACCCCGAAGAAGGAGAAAAAAATAGTACTTTGCATTTTATAGAAGTGACTATAGTTTGTGTGAGATATTTTTTTACTTCACGAGCAGTTGGATCTGAATTTTATATTTTTGAATTCACATATACCGGTTTTATTAACTTGTGAAATAAAATTTAAAAAAATATAATATGACATGACTTTCATTTAGTCGAAACTTCAGTATAGATATTGAATATTCGGAAAAAAAAAAGCTGTAGTTTGCTCCTTGCATATGGACAATTAAGTTGTGATGAGGATTGCGGTGGTTATATAACATTATTATTATTATTATTAATAATATTTATTATATGTTTTCGGTTGTAGGTGATGAATTAAAGTGATATAATATATAGTAATATTATTTGTTGGCCATAACATAACAACAAACAAATTAATATAATGACGATTTCACCCATAAGACTTTTTGGAATAGTGATGAAATGCTTCATGAAAATATGATAACGATAAGGTTTGGTAGTAGTAATATCTTTGGATTTTATATAACTTCTTTTCTAAAAATAGAAAAGAAAAAAAAATAACAAGAAACAATAAAGGTTAAGAAGGTAGGATTATTTATAAATATATAGATCATATGTATAAAAATTATCATAATTTATTAAGATTAAAATAATCAGATGTCATAGAGTACAAAAATTTCGAAAGAATAAGATGCTATGAGGTGAGAAGGAAGCTAAAACCCTCAATTTACAGAAATTCCAAATCTTTTTTTTCCTACAAATAAATAATTAGTTAGATATAAAAAAGATTTGTGTGTCTTTTTTTATGAATCTGCTATTAGAATTTGAGCTTCAATTATTTTTTTACTAAGAGCGAAAGAAATTGTTATCGTTCTATAATTCTAGCACATTACTTATTTTAGTATTGCTTTTAACCTAATTAATATGTTTTATTTTGGAGTCTAATAAAATATGTATAATAATACATTAGTTCATATAATCTCTTTCGATTTATTTATTTGACAAGATGGATAACTAGTTTTCTCCAAAATAAATAATATAAAGTCAGCTACATTTTTCTTTAATAAAAGTTTGTCCCCGCTACAATAGAAAATCCCTATTCTACGCTAACAATTAATCATAAATATTCTTTCCCTTAACATTTGGCAATGTATTAATAATAAAATAATTCAAACAAGAAACTATGCTTTATATCAATTACAAGATTCTTATATTTGTCACAAAAACTAGTCAAACTTTTGCTGGTAAAAATCAATGAAGGTTTCAAAGTGAAAGTGGGCATTTAAGACCTCGGGTTCGAGCTTTAGGTATGAAAATTTTTATCTCTCTAGTCTTACGCGATGCGAATTCAAAATAATCAGACTTCAATATGGATATCAGACACTGAGTGGAAAAAAACGACATTTAGGTTTATTCTATTTTTTAGAATTGGCGTAAATATGATCCTCGAGAAATTATTCTTCCGAACTGCAGTAAAATTGCTTCTTGTATTTACTCGTATATTAATCAACAATACTAATTTTTTTGCAAACTATAATCGAATATTTGAAATAACTTACAAAATTATAGATAATTGTCTAATGTTTACTCAAGAGACTATTAGTATTAGTATGTTCAAAGCGAATTTTTAAGTCGCGATTTAAAAGGTTCATAAATTGAAATATAATTATTTCACCAAAAAGAATAATCGATGAATATTTTACAAGTGAAAGGGATATAAAAAGAAAAAAGGGAAAAAAATATTAAATTAATTTAAATTAATGAAAGGGTCCTTAATATTTTCTTTTTAGAGGATTTAGTCACTAATGTTTTCAAGTAGTGCATGGAAAATGATGTTGTGATGGAATCCAATATTTTAAAATTGGAATGTTCGTCATATCATAGTCTAAATTAATAAGTGATTTGTAGACGTTCCACTCATAATTAATGAGTGTCACAATGAAATTATTTTTTAAAACTAAAAAATAAAATGGACCCCCTTAGTCCTTTCGGGAAAAACGAACTGATGCCCAAATCATCCCATGTTATTAAATTTCGAAAAGAGCCGTATCTAAGATGTGCGATGAGTCGATGAAGACAGTCTGTCGTAATACAAGTATTAGTAGCTGCTTCCACGAGTATCAGCATTGGTCACAAAAGTATTGGGGGCCATTTCGATGCCTTAGCAGGAAAAAAAAAGGATCAACTCGTGGGAGTTTAGAAGCACCTTGATACCATAAAGAAACGAGAGCAAAGATGGGAAAATTGTATATATTATTATTGACCATATGGCTGCTATATAAAGAATCTATACAAGACCTAGAAAAGATAAAGACTATTAAACAGATTCCTGAGGATTAGGAAGTACGAAAATAGAATTCTACAAAAGTAAGGAGTCTCATCCGTTATTAATACCATCATGTCGGAGTAACCTTCAAACGTGAGGGTTCTGTATGAGTAACATTACACATTTGCACAACTCTCAGGATTGGATAACATAATTGCATTCACTACTAAAAGTTATGCAAACTCTATTAGTGTGTGGTCGGGTGCTGAAGTATTCTATGACATCTTGCGACTTGCATCATATCTTGTAGTTGGATCATTGACTATATATGTTCCCTTAATCATCTCTTGGTGCTCCATCTGTATTATTTTACTCTGCAAGCCATTATTCTGCTTTTCTTAGTACCAAGTTTCAGATTTTGACCTTGTTGTACTTCATTTTTTAACTATACCTGTTCCCCTGATCATGTCTTTCTGCAGATGTATACCCAACCCATATAAACATTTCACCGCGTTATCATTATAAGTTCACAGAGAAAGCAAAGTGTTATTCCCAAAGGTAGCAACTGATCCATGGCTTTAAGACTTGCTCCTAGTTCATTTTGATGCTCTCTCTGATTGTTATACTTCATTTTTTAACTATACCTGTTTTCGGGCACTGCTCACTGATGGTTATTACTGTAATGTAATATATATTAGGTTAAACTGAATACATTGGACTAAAAATAGGACTTGTGTCAACAATCTAAAACTCACAGATAAAATCAAATTTTAGTATTACCCCAAAAAACACAAGATCAATTGAAAGGATTTTATATCGGAAGAGAATTACAAGGTTTAAACATCTACTATGTCTCTCTATATAGTTTCATAATCATTATTG